>VIAB01000041.1:398988-409535 GCA_009801035.1 Oophaga pumilio
TCCTATGTGCTTTCTCCACCAGCTGTTAGCACCTGATATCACCTCTATATACAGGAGGATGTTACTCGCATTTAAAAATCATCAAAAGCTCCATAATCACTTTTCTACGTCCTCTCTAAATGGGATTATGGAAAGAAATGAGCTCGGCAAAACATTAGGAATCCTTTATCTTTTTGAAGACTTTTCCAAATATCATTTTTACAATGATTTACCCCATTAAAGAGTTTGCTTTCTTTGTGCCCCTGATCATTCGACAATCACAGGGTATCCAGCAAGTAATCCATTTCTCTACAGCGCCACCACAGGGAATATTAAGTTATTACACATTTCCTATTGAAATCCGGAGGTGTTTGGTCCTACTGAGACTCGTGCAAATGACCGTATTTTCTGTCCGAGCGTGAACTGACAAAGCATCGGATCGCCCTCGGAACAATGTTATTCTGTGGGGCCGTGCACGTGCCCGATTTGTTTTCCCCTGACAGAGCCCACCGGTCCGAGGAACAAAAAATCACAGCTTGCCCAAGTTTGATCCGATATTTGCATCGCACTCGGCCATGCAAGTCAATGAGTACATGGAAAAAAAAAATCAATATTCAGCGTGATCAGAGAAAATCCCGTTGTGTGATCCTAGCTAAACCAAGTTGTTTAGAAGCTAAATGCACTTACGCTCCTTTAGGGATGGTAGGTAGCAAGAAGAGGGGGAACAGAGTAACGTGTGTCTACTACAGGATCAGTCTATACACAAGGTTTGATGTAGTCAGTCTCACCTGACCATCAACCTTGATACACATAGGTCTGCATATGAGCTGTAAACTCAAAATGATGGGATATTTTTAAGATTTTTCCAAAATTGCTGCTATTTTTTTTGTCTTATTTTAGATTTCAGAATATTTTCATTTAGAACATCGGAAAATTAGAAAGCGCAGATAAGTTATGATAATCAAACATGCTAGGATTAGGTGTTATCTGAGCATGCTCGGGTGCTAAACGAATGACTTTGGCGTGCTCGAATACTATGTTCGAGTCCCCACGGTTGCATGTCTCGTGGATGTTCAACAGCTTCAACACATGCAGGGACTGCCTAACAAACAGGCGATCAGAGAGCCTCAGATTACACTATGATCACACTCTCATCAAAGTGGGATTAGCATAATTGGCCCAATTCTCTTGGATGAGAGAATCTACATCCATCTGACCCTAGTCTGACTCTCACCAAGTCTGATAAATCTAGATAAATAATTCTACTGAAAATGAAAAACTTAAAGGGCCATTCCACATCGTAGTAAAATTCAGCGTAACGAGGGATGCAATTGAGTTAAGATAGCTGGTAGAGTTGAGTCCAGAGGACACTTCGATAGTCCCTGGTCACCAGACATGAGCCCTTCAGCATTCCTCTTGTGATCAGTAGGCCAGGTGCACTGTACCACCAAAAAAAAATGATGTCGAGCCGGGTCTACTTATCAGAAGAGCAGCCGAGATGGCAGCAGGAGGTTTGGAGGGCACTGGTCCAGCCATCACGTTAGTAGATGCTCATGTGAATCTTTTTGCTCAACTCTCATAATCCTAAATACTTTCAGCCATTCGATATATGTCTTTCATTAACTATGGAAATACCCAAGTAAGACCAATCAGATTGTGCAGTTTCATAGTTCAAATTACCTTTTTCTTTTTCACCTTTCTAAATATTAACATAATTGTATGCCCAGTACAGAGATCTCCACCCGCATATGGAGATAGGCTTGGACTGGCCCACAGGAGAACAGTAAAATTCTCTGGTGGGCCCCTCTTATATGAGCAGCATTTGGCACAATACACTTGAATCACTATGTAAAGATAAAGGCAGCATCTTAGTCATTTATCAATCTACCCAGATCATTGTTCTATCAATTTGTGATTGACAGATAATGTCACATTTGCATGTAGCTGATAAGTGGGGCCCTGGAGTTGGCTACTGGTGGGCCCTTAGAACTTCAGTCCGACACTCTCAGATCCATGTTTTTCTACAATATAGTCATCACCAGGATACTTTGTGACATGTCGGTCATATACCGAAACGTTTGCCCTGGCAATTTTTAGGGTTAAAAATAAAATTTTTCGATCGTGAATGATCACAAAGTATCATAGGATTCGAAAATAAATCCCATAATTGTTTCCAGACTTCTATGCATCCCTAAAAAAAGAAACCCACGGCTCACAGAGCCCAGTCGATAAGCGAAGAGCAAACAATATATTTTCTAGCCACTACTAATTATTTCTGTGCATTGAGACTATAATTCGACACATTTATATGTTGCATATTTTACATATATTATCCGGGCACTTTTCTTGTATTTTACAAATAACTCAGTGGATTCATCCCCTTTCCGTAGACCTGTCCACATGTAAGTCTTAAGGCCTATATACACTTTAAAGCCCCAAATCCTTGGATTTGTATGTATACATATATATATTGCCACATTCTTAAAATCATGCATTTCTGCATTGCTATTGCACAAAGTTAATACAGTTTTTTTTCTATTTTTTTATGAAAACCCATTCTTTATCCATGTTGTTCTTTTTAACCCCTTTCCTCTGCATTCTTATTACATTCCACCCCCCTTTAATCTCATATTTGTAAGTTACCCTTGCGCGCCCGACGTTCAGCACTAGGGTACACGGGTACAATAATGGATTAGTGTTTCACCGAAATATCATTGATTCACTCATTGCGTACCCATATCCGAAAGTTTTCTTAAGATTGTCCACCCCTCAACCCTCCCTGGCCAACTTCTTCTTCACTGCTTATGGACATCCTCGCTACGTACTATCTTGTAGATGATCCAGTAAAATGTGTTGAATATAAGAAAAACCAAAGGAAACCCGATCCTCGACACCTTGTCGATCTTCTTGGCTCGGCTTATGAAGAGCTTGCGCATCTCGTCGGGAGATTTTGATGCTGGAGGCGCGGCGCTTGTTGGGTTGTTATTGTTGTTCCCTTTCACGGAGATCCCATCCTTGGCCTGGAGACATGCGGGGCCCATTCCGTAAGCGGCAAAGCTGAAACGTCCTTCACCGGTGTCATCCTCCTGCAAAAGATTGAGCATAGGGCTCTACTCAAAATAAGACAAGAATGTTGCACCCACTCTAACAGGCTCTCTACTTCACCATTTCTACAGGTTTCCTACTATTTGGGCATCCACAAAACTAAATGTAGTCATACAAAATTTTGTAGGCTGCTACCGGAAAACATGGATCTTGTCAATCGGCAATTTCTACAAAACTATTAAAGTAGCTGACTTCAAACTACATAAGTTGTCGTCTGTGTACATGAGAAATTATACTATTATTGGTCATTATAGGACTCATATCCTGCATTTTTACCAGTCTTCCCCTCTGCATGCAAGGTCTCTGAGCTGGAGGATGGAAATTATATGCTAAGATGCCTCCATGTACTAAATGCATAGAGAAATGAGGGATTCCTGCTCACCTGTCTCTATGTGGCACATGTACAACAGCAGCAATAGCATGTAGGATATTATACAGCAGTACTGAGCAGGGTAGCTGTGACTCTAGCACTGGGTAAGATATAAAACTTTAAAGGGAATCTGTCAGCAGTTTTTTTTTTCCACTATGGAACCTGAGAGCTGCATGATGTAGGGCCAGAGAGCCTGATTCCAGCAATATATCACTTACTGGTCTGCTTGGTGTAGTTTTGATAAAATCCCTGTTTTCCCTGCTGTAGATGTAACAGTGCTATGAATGCTAAGCTGTATATAACCCCGACCATGCCACTGATTGGCAACTTCAAGTGTACATTGTCAGAAAACCGTCAATCAGTGGTGGGAGCGGGGTTATACAAATTAGCTGGACTGTCTGACACATTACATCTAGTCCTGCAGTGATGATCTCCTGGTGATAAAACACTGATTGTATAGCAGGCGGCTGAGCAAGTGATACATAGCTGGAATCGGAGTCTCTGCTCCTATATTATGCTGCTCTCCAATTAAATAACAGACACCTGTTGACAGATTTCCTTTAGAGATGACTTGTCCCCAGTTTGAGCATGTTAAGCTGGCCACATCATGGAGTAGTGGCTGCAGAGCTGAGTAAAGCATATTTTTAATTTTCTCTTCTCCGTTGCGGAGATATTAGTTTGTAAAATTTAGATTTTTATTTATTATAAACCCACAGTTAGCAGGGATTTGTATCTGGGGACATGTACTTCTCCTCCTACATAAAGTTGTCCAATCGTATAGAGGAAAAAAAAAACAGCCCCCAGATATGCTTAGAACAGGATTTCTCAAATGTGACACTGATCTCTGCACCTACTGGTTACAGATGTAGAGTACAGCTGAGCCTTGTGTCAATACAAACATCTCCAGCTTTCAGCTCATGATAGTCAGTAAGGGGGGAGGGGGAGCACAGTAGAGCTGATAGTGCTAGTCAGTTTGGGGAGAGAGGGGAGTACTGTCAGAGGAGAGCTGCAAGAGCTGTTTGTTATGACAATTAGCTCTGCTGTGTTCCTCCTTTCCCCACACTGACTGTTATGAGATGAAAACTAGAGGTGTTTGTAATGTTGGACAGCATGGATCAGATCTAGGCTACAAGATTGCAGCCAGGTACATTTCAGAGAAAACATAGTTTGAAGAGCTGCTTTATGCTAGTTGATTGACAGGCTCTCCCATGTGTCTACTCAAAATTGATGCCATCTATGTATGTAATAGACTGGACTAGTAAATCATCCTCACACTGATATCTAACATTCACTAATGTCACAATAGAAAAGTTTCTGCTCTTTAGCCATAGCTTCTAAACTTCTGTACCATCTATGAATTTCAGGCACCCACATCCGCTACGCTACAGATCTGGATCAGCTTTTCGCTTATATTTGTGTTTATACATCTACTAACACACAGATCTCTAAGGTGGAATTTAATAACCGAACTCGGAGAACCGTCTGGGGTTGTCATAGCAAAGGCAGCAGCTTGAGCTATTACAGAGAAAATGTCACAAAAGAGATAACAAATCTAACAGTAAAGATGCCTCCCAAAATTGCATTTTATTCTTAATCAGAAATTCCTAACCTTCCCATTTCCTCATAATAATCTATGATGGACCCTTTCGAAAGTAAACAGAAAAAGAAAACTTTCACCAGCGAGAAAATATCTGGAGACTGGTGGCCACCTTGGTTGACGAGTACTAAGGACAGTGGTGCTGAAAGCATAGCACTATCCCCTCAACACCATAAAATATGACCATAAAAGAAGGGAAATGCAATAGGGTGACCTCTAACAGGTCTTTTTAGGTGTCCAGCAAAGCTTTACAACAGGGCAATGTATCACAACCAGGGTTCCATAAAACCGTCTCAGGTCAACGGTTCCCCACAGTGACGAGCAAAAGGGTAACCATGTTTTGAGTTTTTGACTTTCAGGCTCCATATCTCACCATCTACTACAGCTTTGAGCATGAGACTACCATCATTTTATAGACAATCATCTTGACTATCTCATACATTAATTTGGCATGGGACCAAAAGCGTTTCGTCAATTGTGCGTCAAGATCCTTGGCATTTCAGAAGGTAAAGTAGTCAACAATCTTGGGCAGAATATTGCCCTCAGCATAGACACTGACTTACTTTATGGACCATTGGACCACACTTGTGTGAAATTGACATAAAGGTATGGGTTTTGTTTGGAAATGAAGCAAGATTTCAAAGGTTCTTCCAATGTTCTTTCAAAGGTCCCTACATTAGTAAACCTTCATTAATTTTGGATACCAACCATATTTCAATAAACAATATCAATTAATATTTTGATCATTCTTCAATAGCAGCCATCACATGTACAAAGAAAGCTCACCAGAAAGGATGGTCTGACCGGTGGCCAAAAATGAGAAAGGACGTATGTGCTCCTAGACCTCTGGAACAAAGCTACTTGACCTGCTTGAGGCTACTTTGACCTGCCTGAGGCTCCTTTGACCTGCTTGGGGCTCCTTTGACCTGCTTGGTGACTACAAATTGGCCGTGTTACTCACATGAGGGTTGTCTACCAGCTTTTCCCGAATATCAACGCTAGTTTTGTACCTAGCTGGATACATTTGCTCTACCGTCATGGACCTTTCTTCTCCTTAAGTGATACTTAGGACACATTAGTAATGTGGATGCACAAATGGCTCCTTTTGAGTTTCACGTCACTTTTAGAGAAGCCTCATCAAGGGGTGCAATGTCTAATGCAGGTGTGCAAAACAGGGGATCCTCATTCCTGATCCCACCAGCAAAATGGGAATTCACTTTCTTAGGGACAGGAAGGTTATCACTGAATTCAAAAATATTTCCAATTTTTTTTTTTAAATATACATATTTAATTCAACAATTCTTTTGTTTGACAAAATGTACAAGATTGTCCATAAAAATTAATTTTCTTAATTTTTTATTATTCATATCCCCTGGTTTGCCTCTGCCGCCCACCCTCCCTTCATACCCCCATTTTCTTTACACCCTGAAAAAATACTACTTGTCATCAACTGGTCAAAAAGATTAGAGAAAGATATGACACTATTAATTAAATACATGAATCTATTAAATTCCTTTAATCTAAAATTCTTGGATCCCAACTGTCCATATTATTAAACAGTTGATGCTACTTATTTAGGGTGGTCTCACATATAAAATGTAGGGTTTGTGCACACGGGGTCTTTGAGATGTCCGCTTACCTGCCAAGTTTTCCAAGGCAGTATTTTTCTCGAAGCGTCTTTGTTGGGAAATTTTCAGTCGATTTTGTGTTTGTTTTTTTTTACCTTTTTTTGTAATTTAAACTTCCAATAGTGATCGCCTTCCAAGCAGCCGCCCCCCAAAAAAAGTGAATGTGCTTCTTCTTTTAAAAGAACCGCATTCTGTTTTTCGAAGCCTGAAGTGGTTAAAAAGGAGTGACAAAAGACCATTCATTCCTCTGTAGAGGTTTTTTTTTTAGCAGTTTTTTAGGTGGGTTCCAGGTGGAAGAAGACGTCGTGTGCACATACTCTTATTGGAAAAACAGCAGTTTTTGTGACCGTTTTGTTTATTGCATGAAGGAAACTAGATGATACATCGCTGGAATCAGGGTCTCTTTCCCTACATTATGTTGTTTTCAAATGAGGTAGCAAAAACCTGGTGACAGATTCTCTTTAAAGGAGAGGTGAGGTCACGGGCAATCCCTTAAAGTTAGTGAAGGAAGAGTGATACATTTTATGTTTAGCACCAACTCATTAGATATTTGCTTTCAGCAATGTCAGTAATTAAAGCAGGTTATCTTATCAGAGCTGCAGACGTGGCACTACGTTTTATCAGGTTACTTCACTGTTTCAGTTCATTATGGCATTGCTTGAGGATTCAAAAATCCATTTTAATCCTCCTGGACCACAGTTAAAATTAATTGAAGTCTTCTAACATTGTATTTGCAATTAAGATGTATGCCCGCTTTCATGGACAAGTTATTTCCTGTATTTTTTTTTATTTCTATTTGATGGGAATCTCACTGTAGTCTATCTGTGTAAAGATAGGCTTTTACTGCCCCATTTGAAAGACTCCGATTTTAGCAATGTGCCTCATACTGTAATTTTGAATTTTGATAAAGTCATAGTTTTATTTGCTGCAGCTCTTCTAGTTCTCTCAGTCGTGAACTTCTGTTATCCAGTCATTGATATTCATAGTCTCTGGCTACACCTACTCCTCACCATTGATGGGACAGTGAAAGAAAGCTGTCAGTGAATGTTAATTCTCATTGTGGAGAGGACTAGCAGAGCTGCAGCACATAAATCTGTGAATTATTCAAAACTACAGCAAGAAGCCCAAAAGTAAGTGAATCATCTCTGGAATCAGGGTTTATGGCTTTTTTTTATGCTGTACTCAGTTTGGGAAGCACAAATCTAGTGACAGATACCCTTTAAGACAGATCAGGATAACTAGACGTGTTTAAAAGGGTTCTCTCGGCCGATTGTTGCTGATCTGACTAGTAAAAATGTCCAGCAATCATCTGTGATTAGTAAGAAAGCTACAGCTCACAACCAACCATGTAATACATACATTGGCCAGAGGGGGTTTCCACACAGCTACAGCTCACAACCAACCATGTAATACACAGATTGGCCAGATGGGGTTTCCCCCTCTACAGCATCTATGAGGTGTATATACCAGAGAGACAGACTATAGGACTGCTACAAGGTATGTGACGAAAGGGGGGCATAGCTCTAGTTGATTCCATCGCCTTTCCTACTTGGCCGGAATCCAGTTGGAAATTGCCCCAAAAAGTCTAGAATAAAAATTAATAATAAAACCCCCCATAACTTAGACTTATGTAAGGCCAAACCTGCTGATATAGATGAGTTTGGGTGACAGTCTAATGTGTATGGGGGTCACCAAAGGAGGAAAAGGATCTGACATGACCAATTTTAGGCTTCTGATTCTTTTGTTCTCCCTGAGATAAGCACCACCAGAGATGTCTGCAGCAGCTCTCTCAAAGAGAGCACAAGAGCGCTCAGCCAAGTGAGCGCTCCTAAGAGTTGGGCAAGATAGTTCCTGGCTCAATGAACCATTGTTCGGCTGACAGCTATCTATACTGTATGGAGTTTTAAACTCTTCTGTATTGTATAGCAAAACCTAGCATCATAATGGTTGGCCTGTTCTTGATATTTCCTATGGGGACCTCCTATCTTCTCTGTAGGCAACTGATGTCCACCTAGATGTTTCCACTCATAACTTCCTGCAACTTTCATTAAGGACTCTATGTTCTCGCTATACAAATTGAATACCTTATGATGGCATGCCAGCAAAACCCATGAGAGGCTGAAATGCACATCCTAACCACTGCGTTCCATAAAGAAACATATAGCATAACCATCTCCCGACAGAGTATCAGGAAAGCCAAACTGGTTATTTCATGTCAGGATATTTGATGCCAAGAGGAAAGGTAATGAGGACACATCAGTAGGTCCTACTAGGTGTCATCAAGATAACCCAAGAGAGATAACTACGGGGGAATATCCAGTAAGAAAAATTGGGGGCAGGAGTATGACGAGGCTACATTTTTGTATTAGAGTTGGTAACCAAATAGCTGAACGTGATGTTAGGTCGCAGCTATTATTTTTAATCACTTCATTGCCACAGAGATTGGCTAACCTATCCTCACAGTCGTGGTAGGAGATAGATCATGTTTCCATTTATACAGTATTACCTCTGCAGAGCAATTTTTCTTCAGAATTAAAATAAAAACTGCAAAACTATTTTCTATCTGTGATTAGTGGGATCAGCACTCTGTAGCGCGACTGAAATGAATAACATCAATTATTCTGTTCTCTCGGAGAAATCTATTAAGTATAACATTAGCCTTTTTGTGCCGGAGAAAGCTGCAGGGTTTGCTCACAACCATTGAAACAGTGAAGGCCTCAGTTGCTGTACAATATAATTATATGGAACATAAGAAGAAACATTGAGACTAGCCAAAAAAAAATTCCATGAAAGTGGATTTTTTGACAAAGAACAATGTTATGGAATGTTATGGAATTGAAGGTGCTGGAATGGTATGGGTTCACCTGCGCTGCCGTCAGTAGATGATAAGAGGACAGGAATCCAAAAATCAATTGTCTCAATTTATTGGTCAACGCGTTTTGAAGTTTCAAACTTCTTCATCGGGACAAAACCTCAGTAAATCTGTGGTTTTGTCCCGATGAAGAAGTTTGAAACTTCGAAACGCGTTGACCAATAAATGGTAGCAATTGATTTTCGGATTCCTGTCTACTTATCATCTACTGATGGCAGAGCAGGTGAACCCATACCATTCCAGCATCTTTCATTACTGCAGCCAGGAATGAAGTTGGGGCCCATAGCAGAAATCAAAATATGATCTCCTCCATGCTAGAAAAGGGGCACTGTCATGTCCCATGACTTGGGAATCATACAGTATTGTATTGTCATTGTATTGCCTTTTTAGGTTTGTCCTGTCTCTCTCCAAGTAGTCCACCTCCGATGTCAGTAACACCTCTGATGTCAGTAACACCTCCCTTCTTTTTTTCTTCCTCCTGTGTTCAGTGTTTTGTCAGCCATCTTCGTCAGAGGATCATCTCGCTACATCTCTGGTTCAGATTTTTTTTTTCCCTACTGAAATCGTGGATAATACAATAATCCAACTTTAAAATAAACCTTATTCTGAAATCTTAATACATGCCTCTGCAGTAGAGTTAAGCTATCTGATGAAATCACTTTGTGTGAGTACTGGCTCATAGAGACATCCATAGAAACAGAGTCTCAAGAGCCCAGCTCTCGCAGCATAGTTATGGAGTCAGAATAGAGGGCGCTCTTCTCAACTCTTGCAGAAGGGCAACCTTAACCTCAAACTGTCTGCAGCTCATTATTTTGTTCCATTTTTTATGTTGCTGCCATTTTGGAAAAGGAGAGAAATGCTCACATGTTCCATAACGGTAAACCCCATAGACCATAGCTTGGTCTGACTGTTTTTTCTGTACAGCTTTGAATTTCCAGCACTTGGGGTACTGAGTAGCATTTTTAAGGTAAACCTGTCACTATGATTACTTGTTTT
>VIAB01000041.1:530463-551339 GCA_009801035.1 Oophaga pumilio
CCATGTACAGCATGAGCCCTTACATCGCCTCCCATGTACAGCATATGCCCCACATAGCTTTTGTTATACTGCATGTGCCACATATAGCCTTCTATATACAGAATGAGCCCCACATCCTCCTATATGCATACAAATATCCCATTCACATGAAAAAATAAAAAATAACATATACTCACCTTGCTCCCATTTCCCCTCCACTCTTCCTCTGCTCTCTCTGATGCACTGACTCTCTACAGTGCCCAGCTGATGAGATGAAATGACGTCATCGCATCTGCTGTCTCACATGCTGATTGATGGATGATGGAGCTGGAGGTGCTGTCCTCCACCAATGTATTCACCACTGTCTGCATCCCGAGGATGTGGAGAGTGGTGACAGCGAGCGGCGGCGGAAGCCGATGGACAGCACTTGGGGGATGGCATGGTGTGGCTCGTGGTCCACTGTTTTAACCCTTTAGCTATCTCAGTCTGCTTTGGAGAATCCTACACCTTGAGGTTTTTGAGACTCTAGAGGCACCAGAAGCTTAAAATACATGTTTGCTGCTTTTTAATGGTATTTTAACAGCTCCTTTCTTAATCCGATGAATTTGTCTGGCACAAACCTTCTTCATTATGCCTTTATCTGCACGAACCAAGTTGTGTCCTGTATCAGCCACAAATCTCTTCACAGTACGATGATCATGCTTAAGATTTCAAATGTTTTCATACATTGTCCAAGGCAGGGCACTATTTGACACTTTTGTGCAGCAGACAGATCCTTTTTCGTTCCCATTTTGCTTTAAACCTGTGGCTGCTTAATAATGTGAAACGCCCTCTTAAGTAGTTTTTCTTTAATTGGACACGCCTTGCAAACTAATTATCACAGGTGCTTGAGATTAACTTCAATGATGCAAAGACCCTGGACACAATGTACAGTACAGTGAGATTTGCAAAAAAAAGTGCATCTGACATTCACAGTCCATGGACTGAGATATCTGGATCAGATATCTGCTGATCAGAATCCAACAAACTACGTGGCTTTTGAGTTTGGGCCGGGAGACCTGTGACCATTCTGGACATCTGTCCGTGCATTTCAAACTTGTGAAACCGGCTCAAGGCTAAAAGCACACACAGGTATAGAATTAATACTCACAATGTGCAAAAAATAGCGTATTTAAGTGTTTTAGACTATTTTTATGCCTCATTCCAAAAGGGTCATAGTTTTGCAAAAGGGGCATAGGTTAGGATGCCAAAAATTGGTGCCAAAAATCTTGAAATAAAGTGAACAAAACAAGAGGTGGTATAAATCTTGACAAGAATGCCTGAAGATGAGCTGAATGTATCATGCAGCATGAGTCACTGTGATAATTTTGGTGCATTTGATCTAATTTTACATTGTTTATTAGACTTAATAAACCTGTCCCACTGTTTCAGTTTTAAATGCATAAATTCCTGGCATTCCTCTTTCTCTGCTTCAGTGGTTACACTTCCTAATGACCCCTGCAGGCAATCACTGACCTCAGCAGTGGTGTTTTCATGTATGACACAAGACCACTGAAGCCGATGACTGTGGTGGATGCAAGGATTTAGGTGAAGTGTTGTCATCACTGTAGGACAAGTAAACAAAATGTGAGAGGGAACACTGGAGTCCATTCCCTGGATAAGAAATGGTAATTATTTTTTTTAAATTTTATCCCATTTTCTATTATTAATCTAAGTTTTAAACTCTATTAAAACTCCAGTGAAAACAATTACACGGAACATATCGGCAGACGGTAGACGGTACGCCCACATTTGCATACTTCTGTTATAGACTACCACCCACATGTTATACATTCTTTTTCAATTAAGCTTTTCAGTACA
This sequence comes from Oophaga pumilio, assembly GCA_009801035.1. NCBI lineage: Eukaryota > Metazoa > Chordata > Amphibia > Anura > Dendrobatidae > Oophaga > Oophaga pumilio. Next base: position 532,303 of record VIAB01000041.1, read on the forward strand.
TATGGGGACGCAGGATCCATACACATTCCAGCTAAATACATTCTAAAAGGTCACTCTTGGCATCAGAGGTTTAGCTGGGGGTTCAGCTGCTCAGAAGGGGGTAAAACATCTGGGTGGGCCCCTATCCAAGTAACTACGTTTACAACTTTGACGGTGCCTCTTAATCGTGGATATAGGACAACCTCAGCCAATGTCCATGCTGTTACCGAAAAGAAATCTGTAAAAGAGATCAACACCGATATTTTCGCCGTATGGTGACCATATAGTGGTAAATACCTGTCCTGCAGAACATTACATCACAGTTATAGTGACTTACAGCTGACGTTCTTTCTGATGGAGTCATCCACTTTTTACGTCTTTTCCATCTGGCCTAGAACGTCAGCTACGAGTCATCTGCAGAGTTTACAACAAAGACACATTTGATTTCTCACATTTCCGGCACTGTCCCCATCTATCCCCAACCTGCACAATGTCCTCATCCTACTCTACTGATACCTCAATGCTGAGCCCCTGATACCTTATGTGTCCCAATTACTGCACCTGCTGGGTGGAATAAAAACGGTGTTTCTCTTAGTGCCTCACATAATAATGTCAACTAATTTACCCCTTGCATAATAAAATGCTTCCTTTCTGCCCCCTAGATAGTAAAATTGCCGCCTAGAAATTATTAATGCACTGTGCGAATGACTTAGAAAACAGTGCCCTCATTTTGACACCTAGAAAGTAATTAGGACCCATATGTGACCGCCCCATAACAATAATGCCTCTTAAGTGCCCACTTAACTTTTAAAAATGTCCTGAGTCCTCTCATTTACAGTAATAATGTCCCGAGTCCCCTATGTACAGTAATAATGACCCTGAGTTTCTCTCACACACAGTAATAATATACCTTGAGTTTCCCCATGTGCAGCTCTTCTATGCACAGTATGATGCCCTCACACCTCACAACTCCACTATGCAGTGTGTGATTGTGGTGCCCCTGAGGGTTCAGTCGCCACAGAGGTATTGCACCTCACCCAGAGGTGTGATACCCCACTCTCAGGTAAGGAGGGAGCACCACCCAGGACTCTAACACCTGCACCCAACACATACTATAGCAACCTGGCACCCTGGATATACCCTACGGGAGGATGGTCTCATCCCGAGCTGGGAAGGAAAGAGTGTATGGAAGGTGGGTGGAGAAAGCAAGAAGGAGGGGAAATGAAGCTTAAAGAGCAAAGATTCTGAACAGTCAGAAAGATTTGGAGGGGACCTGGAGCTGGTAGCAGCTCGTCCCCAGACGGAGGAAGTTAGATAAGAAGGAACAAAGAGAGAAGCTACTGGAAGGACAGAAGGGGACCTTGGGGCACAGATCGTGAGTGATCCATCCGTGGGGCCCGATCCAATAGTGGAGGGACCAGGTCGCAGAAGGGACACCGGCCCCTAGCCTAGTGGAGAACTCTAAGACTCAGCTAGCAAGCCGGAGGCAGTGGCATCTCTAGGTGCCTAAGCTACTGAACCGCAATTATCTTCTCCGAAAAGGTAGCCATAAGGGAGCAAGGAAACGCAGAGAGGATGTTATCCGACAAGATCCGCGGCTACTGGCTTGGGACACTGATTGCGAGGTGTTGGACAGGAAGGAAATGTGTAAAGTCAGCACAGTGAGATGACTGAGAAAGGAACATATTGAAAGGAGTCCTGGAAAGGTGTATCCCAATCTACCTGAGAGTTTGCTGAGCCCCTCACCTGGAGGACACGGCACTCAGCTGTGTCCTCTATTCATTCCTGCGTCACCGATCCAACACTGCTACATCTACCAACACCACCATCTTCTACATCATACATCTGCCCTGGGACTAAGCTCTGCATGTGGAGAGCTATACCAACTCTGCTGCATCACATCACCTGTCCCAGAGGATCCGCACTGCAGCGCTGGTCACCTCTGACCAGAAGCCACAGGTGGTGTCACGAACATTTCATGACAAACTCCATTATCCCTTGTAAATATACCCCTTTTATTGAACGCCCAGGGCCACGTACCGGGTCACTGCCTCGTTGACACTTCCCCTTTGAGAAGCGGTCTGGAACCGAGTACCCCACTGCCCTAGCGGGCGATCCATGATGGCCCCACAGCTCCCTATACACAGTATGATGGGCTCACAGCTCCCTATACACAGTATTATGTCCCCTACACAGCTCTCTATATACAGAATGATGAGTCCACAGAACAGCTATACCCAATATGATGGGCTCATAACTCACCTATACATAGTATGATGGGCCCACAACTCTCAATTCACAACAGCGGTAACTCGCATGCCTCCCAGGGCTTCTCTACATACCATGCAGTCTGTCCCCACATCAGGCCGTTCCACTAATCTGCCTCATGCAGCACTACTGCATCTGCTTGTGGCATTCATTTAGCCTTGTTTGGGTGTGACTGGACTTGAGCAGGAATTTAACCCTGCTAGGTCCTGTAGAGATTAGGTTCCCTGGCCTATCCCGTGAGAACAGAGCCATTATTAGACAGCTCTGCCTACCACTCCCCGACTGAACATTGGTTCCTACCCTGTTAGTCCACGTTTATGTTTGGATCTGTATTCTGTTTCTTATTACTGACCCGGCTGGTTTTCCTGTCCTGCCTGTCCTCCCCGCCCCTGACCTCTGCAACATTTACTGACCCTGTGCTGCCTGACCCGACTTTAAACTGTTTGACCACGTTTTTGTCTTTGCCCTCCTGTACCACGTACCTGTGCTTCTGACCATCTGGTCAGCTGCTGCGGTCCCAGGGATTGCCCTGGAGTAGTACCTGGTGACTAACTGGGGACAAGCTTATCCCACCACCAGAAGCTCTTGCGAAAACGAGTTAGTCTCTTAGTCACGCCACTTCAGGGTAAGCATGACCTGTAGTGCAGTGGGTCCACACCAATCAGCATTACATTACAATCGAGCCATGGCCCACTGACAAGTCAGGATCTAGGGATTCCAAGACAACTGTGCAAGTGTTGTACTAGGAGGTCAGCTCCAGCTGATACAGGCTATCAATGTGCTGACAACATAGCTGCAGGGTCTGTCCACTGCTATGTCCGCGTCTACCATGACTTGGAGTGAACTGACTTGTAAACATTACAAAAAGGAAAATGCCTGTTGCAAAAGTTTTGGCACCCTTGGGGATTTGTGTGCTTACATAACTTTGACCAAGGTTTCAGACCTTAATTAGCCTGTTAGGGTATGGCTTGTTCTCCATCATCATTAGGAAAGGCTATGTGATGCAAATTTCTCAGTTTTATAAAAAGCCAGCCTCCTCTAACCTTGTGCCAAAATCTATAGCCATGGGTTTCTCTAAGCAGCTATCTAGCACTCTGAAAATGAAAATAGTGGAGGCCCACAAAGCAGGAGAAGGCTATTAGAACAAAGCAAAGCGTTATCAAGTTTCACTTTCCTCAAAATGTAATTAAGAAATGGCAGTTATCAGGAACAGTGGAGGTCAAGATAAGGTCTCATAGACCAAGTAAAATTTCAGTGAGAGCTGCTCGTAGGATTGCTAGAGAGACAAATTAGAACTCCCCCTTGACAGCAAAAGACCTTCAGAAAGATTTAGCTGACTCTGGAGTTGTGGTACTTTGTTCTACTGTTCAGAGACAACTGCACAAATATGGCCTTCATGGAAGAGTCATCAGAAGAAAGCCTCTCCTGCATTCTCACCATAAAATTTATCATCAGCAGAATGCAAAATAACATCTAAACAAGCCTGATGAATTTTGGAAACAAGTCCTGTGGACCGATGAGGTTAAAATAGAACTCTTTGGCCACAAGGATCAAAGTTATATGTGGAGAAAAAAAGGCACAGAATTAGAGGAAAAGAACATCTCGTCATCCATTAAGTATTGGGGTGGATCAATAATGCTTTGGGGTTGTGTTGCAGCCAATGACACAGGGAACATTTCACGGGTAGAGGGAAGAATGGATTCAATTAAATTTCAATAATTTCTTGATGCAAACATAACACCATCTGTAAAAAAGCTGAAAAGCTGAAAAAGTTGAAAAGAGGATGTCATTTACAAAGGGATAATGATCCTAAACACGTCAAAATCCACAATAGACCACCTCAAAAGGTGCAAGCTGAAGGTTTTACAATGGCCCTCACAATTCCCAGATCTGAACATCATTGAAAATCTGTGGCTAGACCTAAAAATATCAGTGCGTGCAAGACGATCCAGGAATCTCACAGAACTGGCAGAATTATCCAAGGAAGAATGAATGAAAATCCCTCAAACAAGAATTGAAAGACTCTTGTCTGGCTACAAAAAGCATTTACAAGCTGTGATACTTTTAAAAGGGGATGCTCCTAGGTACTAACCATGCAGGGTGCCCAATTTTTGCATCGGTCCCTTTTTCTTTTTCTAATTTTTGATGTGTAAAAGATGAAAATATATATGTTTAATATGTTTAACATAATTGGGTGTCATCAGCATAAAGATGGTGAGATGGTGGTGAAAACCAAATCTAAAGATGGTTTGCCGATTAGGGGTGGTGTGTAGACAAAGAAGAGGGGGCCTAGGACTGATTTAAACAGAAGGTAATTTTCTGATGATAGCTTCCTTTTATCTTAGTGAGTAACTCAATACGAATAATCTTCACTAATCTGTATGTTAACATTTGTGGAGTTACTCAGCCATATGTGGAATTTCCTATTGGAAATCAATACATTTCATAGGCAAGTTTATGGCACAACATCTTCAAAGGCAGCTCCACTAAAAAAAATAACCATTGTGACTTCTCCACAACGCAAGACATAAAATAATGATTTAGGGCGTACTGTATGCCTATCTGTGTCCAAAAAATATGAATGTTCCAACCTCATTCTCATGGTTCAGGTGGTTTGGCATGAACTATTATTTCCAAGACTTCCATTTAAAGGAGAACGTGAATGTGAATACAAGGCTCCACGGCAACATCTTGGGGATATTATGTCTCACGTGTTAATGTGAATTCTTGAAACCCAAAGTCTGGATGAGTGGTTGTTGAGCACCATTGACAAATGACATAGGTGCAGCAAGGTGGACAGGCTGGAGCAACGGAGGCTTTATTGTCTGGATGGCAATTGGAGGAGAAGAATTCTAGACCACAGATAAGTCAGAAATTCAAGAAAAGTAGATTGATGAGACAGTCTGGATAATGACACAGCAGAGAAGACTTGTAATTGTAGCAGAACCCAGTGATGCAGTAGATATTGGTGGGTCAGGAGACTCTCATTAGTGATGTAGCAAAGTTTAGTATGTCAAGACACATACTGTAGCAAAGTAGCAGAGCTCCACAATTTAGCAGAGCTGAGTAGGTTGCTGTTGATGTAGCAGAACCCAGTAAAGTTAGGTGATTCACCATTGGTGTAGCAGAGTTCCTTGACATAGTAAAGCTGGGTATGTTAGGAAGCTCACTTTCGCAATGATCAGTAGTGGGGAATAATGCAATAGTAATCTAGGTAGTGGCCTGCATTCCAACTACCTGGATACTCAGGCAGCATGCCTGCATCTGAGCTAGCTTATAAGGCCTGAACACAGAGGTGTGTGCCAGGTTTCTATGATAACCCTATGGGCAGACAAACAGAAGAAGTTGGCTAGAGCAGTGGATGAATGGGAGACCTGGCGGTGGAACTCGGACAGATGAGTAATGGGAGGCTGCCAGCGAGTAGTCCTTACTGATCGGCAATATCGTCCAATTAATAATGATTTATTTTTTGGAGGGGTATTGCAATTCCTCTGGACATCCAGAAGAAAGCAAAAGGCCATCTTCAATGATTCTTTATTGAGCCATGGAGCAACGATTTGGCATCAGTAGAAGCCTTCTTTAAACTTTGCTCCATGCTTTCATGGCTAAATAAAGAACCACTGAATATATTGACTTTTTTTTATTTTTGGAGGGATTATCCGTGGATTTGTATGAACTAACCTCCCTAGGCCACACTATTATACTGTTAAATTATAATTGAATAATTATGGGGGCTTCTGTTTTGGTGCCATTCTTCTGTTCTCTATTGCTACTATCGTTGAAAATCGTTACAGCTCTCTACGACTTATGGAGTCCAAACAGATTTTTTTTTTGCCCCAAATTGGTGAAGCTTCTACTATTCTACAACAAAATATACTTGTGTTACATGTAAATATTGCTGCAGATTTACTATGGGTTTCACAATACTCATTGAGGGGGTTAAATCCACATTAGGTCCAAAAACAATCCATAAAGTAAAAATAGCCCAGAGGCAGAGGTCAATCTAGGAACCCATTACGGTGCAAGGTTTTGACATCCAGAAGTGATGGGTCTTATTTTTGTGTCCATTGCACATTCTTCATGATCCTTGGACCAATTTTTTGTGGATTGAAGTTGTGCACAATATGCCGCTTCTCAGTAGCACAGAGGATCGGAGAAATCCTGGACTAGGTTCTCTTGCTCCAAGAGTCCCATAGTAGCCACAAGATATGAAGATCTTGACCAATGATTACTTTGGGAAGTGGCCACAATGGACTTGTAAAGCGTTGCCGTCATTACTTTTTCTCACGAATGCCCAGTACATATATAAATTATTAGCACAGTTCTAGCTCCGCTGTGCAGAACCACAGCGATCATGATGGTCTATAATTAATGAGCAGGTATTGCTCTCATCAGACACCGAGCGCCACTAATAGGAATTGCCCGGCTAAATCTTGATTGCATCTAGTAATCTAAAACTGCTACAAACTGCTTGTGCTCTAGAGAAAAGTTATCTATCATGTATTACCTGGAGGAGTCGGGAAAGTTACAATTAAAGGACACAAGATAAATGACGCTAGTGAGGATTGATTTAAGTTCTTCCTTTTCATGGGATTGTTCGGTAAGGATGGTACTAGAGATGGTGAGAATGATTTAGTCCCGTGGTCCGGTCGGTAATCTATGGCTGTCAGACGCCTCCTTCTCTGATGGCATCTCAAGCTCCTCATTTGACAAGCTGGCCTAGCGTGACATCATTATTGTGGCATGACACACATGTGACAATCGCGCCAAGCCAGCTAATCGAAAGAAGAATCGCAGATTCGTGTAGACAGTAGGAAGTCTTCAGGGCTTCCATAGGACGGCCAGAGAATACAGAGCTGGAAGCTGGATCGGGTTCTGCAAATTTTTTATTTTTTGGTTGATTGAGTTGTATGATATGAGGGCTTGTTTTTTATAGCACGAGCTGTAGGTTGTATTCTTTCCATTTTGGAGTCTATTTGACTTTCTGATCTCTTTTTCTTTTATTTTTTAGGAGGAGGCGAATTGACTATAAAATGTTATTTCTGCTATGTCCTTTTTTCAATTTGTCTTTTGTCATTAATATATCATAATATACATATCCTGTTTGGGATAAATGTTATATTTTTTTAACTTGGACAGACACACATGCTGAAATAAGAAATTTGTTTTTTTTTAATGTTTATCTATGTTCTGGGAAAAGGGGGTGAAGTGAACTTTTATATATATTTTTTAAAACATTTTTCATTTTATTTTTCTTCATTTTATATTGGTTTCTCTAGAGGACTGGAACAATTGATCACCTGATCACATGTACAATACCCTGCAGTACTGAAATACAAAAGTGTATTGTAAAGATAGTTGTTACCCATGAAGCTCAGAGGGAGGCTTAGCTTCATAGTTTCACAAACATGGCAGACATGGGGACCTTCAATAAACCCTCCAATTGCCATTACAGTTCAATCGCTACGCCTTGATCATGTTGTGGGTAATCTGATGCATGTTGGAAAGAACACCTTCCCCAATTTACACCCTCTTGAATATTACTGTTACAAGTGACAGTGGCATCTATGAGTTTATAGTGTTGTGATCAGAGCCAGCTCGCAACAGACTCAGGGACTGGCTGTATAATAAAGCTCCTGAGCTTGCTCCTATAACGTGGTGCACGCATCCACAATATAAGTATGGCAGATGTTATAAATTGAAACCTGGGCAGAGTGTTTACTCCAGGACCAAGCACTTGCCTTGATTTGCCAGGTTAGGTGGCAATCGGCATAAGCATTGTGTAGATATGAGGTTGTGGGTTCTAATAATCCCCTAGGCAAGTTAATGATGCAACTTTTTTTTATTCCTTACTTATGTCCATGATCTTGCAGCAATTCTGGGTAGATGGCCACAGTGTGATTGGAGAGCCCGACAGGGCCGTGGGGTACCCGGTAACGGGCCGCTTCTTAAAGGGGCAGTGTCACGGCAGCAGTGACCCGGTCCATAGCCCTGGGCATCCAATTAAAAGGGGATGATGAAAAGGGGTAAAGAAAGTTTGGAATAAAGGATTTTAATGTTCTTGACGCCACCCGTGGTGTTCGGTCAGGGGACCGACGCTGCAATACAGATTCTCTGGGATGATGATAGGGCAGCAGAGATGGTTAAGCTCTCCACGGGTAGAGCTGTGTCCCAGGGCAGTTAGGATCTTAAGGGTGATGATAGTAATGATGATGGTGGTTGTCGTGGTGAGTGCGGTGCAGGGCAGGTGAGGCGTGAATAACTCAGATGACACAGCAGGGTGCAGTTTCCAATGCTTTACTCACAGTTCACTTGTGCACAGATGCCCGCTTGGTGCTGTGTCCTCCAAGTGAGGGGTCCAGCAAACTCCCAGGTAGATTGGGCTACACCTTTCCAGGACTCCCTTCAGTGTGTACCTCTCCTTGCCATCTCACCGCGCTGGTTTCCGCCCTCCTACCCAGCACCTTCACAAACAGTATTCCAAGCCAGCAACCGCAGACCTTATCAGGCGACATCCTCTGCGTTCCCTTGCTCCTATATGGCTGCCTTTTCGGCAAATAATTGTGGATGTGGCTGGGGCAACTATAAGCTGCCCTGTCCTCCAGCTTGCTAGCTGAGTTTTGCAGTCCTCCACTAGTCTCGGGGGCTGGCTTCCCCACTGCGATCTGGTCCCTCCACTTCTGGATACGGGCTCCAAGGGTGATTTCGACTTCCCATGTCCCTAGGAACCCTTCTGTCCTCCCAGGAGCTTCCGTCAGACTCCCCTCACAATTCTCTCTCTGCAGCTTCTCTCTCTACTGCACTCCTCCTTTGGTCTCCTCAGACCAACTGCAAATGTTCTTCCTGCTCTCTAAGCTCCTCCCCCTTTTACTACCTTCTCCACCCACACCCCAACACCCTTTCCTACCCAGCCTGAGATGAGACCCTCCGACCTAAGGGTACGCCCAGGTGCCCTGACTGAACTAGTGTGTGTTGGGTGCGAGTGTTGGATAGTGCTTCCTCCTTACCAGAGTGTGGGATACCACACCTCTGGATGAGGTGCAGTACCTTTGTGGTGACTGGACCCTCAGGGGCACCACACGATGACCCCCAGTCCACAAGATCCCAACCCGGGGCTGGTAGTTCCACTGCCACTGTACCAGGCGATACCCACTGCCTACCAACTTTTGCTTTTGCAGATGACGGATTCCACGATCATAACAAGTGTATCCAGCTCCAGCCAGTAACAACAGTCCTTAAGATAGTTCCTCAAATCCAGACGACAGATCCCACAAATGTAGCACATGCATCCAATTCCAGCTGGCAACAACAGCCCTTAGGATAGTTCCTCAAATCCAGGTGACAGATCCAATGACCATAGCACAAGTATATAGCTCCTGCTGGCAACCTATTTCCAATCTTCTTAGGCCATCCATACATGGGCATCTGGACCTCCGCAACACATCCCCGCCCCTCTACGTCACTGCACCAACTCCCTCACTAAACATGTGGGTTATTGTTCTCCCTCTCCTGGGATCAGCCCCCTCGATGGGCAGAAGTGTTCAAACTCTCCCCCTTAAACATTTGATGAAGAATGTTTCAGAAGCCCAGTCTCCAGTCTGTCTGCAGGGCTGTATATTAGGGATGTCTCCTGCAGAGAGAAACAAAGACACACATGCCCCCAACATATACAGGACAGAAATGATAATGTAGGCCTTATGTATACAGGAGATATGACCTGCATGCCTTCCTCTGCTTACTGTCACTGAATGGAAAAATTGATTTGTGAGGCTGAATACTTTATAGTAGAGATTTGTGGACCTTAAACTGACGAGCATCCAAATCTCTACTAAAACACAATAATAAGTTCAACATATGGGTCCTCCTTGCTGGAAAAAGTCTGTATCCCTTAGAGCCGTGGACACCACTCTACATCCATTGGCCAATAGACTTTAGTCTATGGATAGCTCCTCACAGGCATGAAGAACAGAAAAGGATAAAGAAGAACTGCATTAAAGGACACTTGTTAACAGTTGTCACAATATAATCGGCATACATTATTAAAGCACCACTCAGCATTTTTTTTCTTCACCACTTGAGTGGTGCTTTAAATCTATGGTCTTCAGCTTTTATCACCAATGCTCCCATCGGTCATTGGCAGTTTGTGACTTGTCAGATCGCTCCAGTGTTTTATGGAGCGAGTTGGAGGTCACAACTCAAAATGAGAGCCTTGTTCCGGTTCTCATGGACATTCATTGGGAGCTTGTGACGTAACTTTTGACTTCCAACCAGTTAGGAGATACAAGACGGCGCCGAAAAAAGGTGTATGGTCTGTAAGTTTTCTTACACCAGCTTCGCACTCTCCACAAAGAGAGACGTTACCCCTTAGACATCGGTAAGAGGCATCTCAACCAGCCAAATCAGATCTCTTGATTTGCACTGAGGAGGGGCAAACAACTCAAAGCGTGTCTTCAAATAGAGTGTCTAGTTTGCCCTTTATCCGACGTCATGTGGCAAGGTTCATTTAAGGGTTGATATTGACTTTTAGGATTGCTACTTCCAATAGGTGTTACTAGAATTCTAGTCCTTATACTCATTTTTTTTTCTTTATTACAATCTGATTTAAGTCATGAGTCCAGACTTGTTAAAGGGTTGAGTTTCTGTCCTATTATTCTCTGAAGAGACAGTTTAATTTCCATTTGTACTCTCCACAATAATTTGGCATTCTCCACAATGAGAGACTTTACCAAATAAAAAATATAAATTTTACAATTTTGTATGGCCTGTAAGTCTCCTTACACCAGTTTGGAACTCTTCACAATGAGAGACGTTACCAAATAAAAAATATAAATTTTCAAATTTTTTAAGTCTTTGACTTCCTGTTGTTTCAGGAAATAATATATGTGCATTAGTTGCAACGAACGGATTCAGAACCTATTTTTTGTATTGAAGCATCAAATGAACTTGAGCAGAAGTCATTGTGAAGGGATGGGACACATGATAAGTTGTGACACTTCTTATTGTGATTGTTGAATACTGTTCTATCAGCTGTTTATAGAGGTGTTATCTGTCATTGTAATCCTGACGCTGTTGATAATGAGCTGTAGAGGTTTGGACTCAGCTGTGGTTGAGGTAGGCACAGGAAGTGGTATTGCTGAAATGTCCAGGCAGGTTTATTAAGACTGCATAAAACGCTCAGGGAAGGAAACAAAAAGAACAGCCTTTTCGGGCACAAAGTGAAAACACAAAGTAAAAAGTCCATACAATACAGCAGGTCCGCCCACTCAGGATAGTGTCCGGTTCTTTAGGCCTGAGCATAGACCACCACACAGGAGATCCATACATCTCTAGACCCAGACACTGAGTGAGACACTCAGTCTCCATTTTATCTGTCAAACCACGCCCCTGGGGTGTGGATATGTGAGCAGTCATTCCCACCCATCTCTTCTGAATGCTCGTAAAACACGGCCCTGGAATGGCCTAATAACTCTCTCAGCACGATATGTACTGGAGCATGCTTTCCGAGCTCACATCACCGAACTTACTAATGCCGATGATACATATCTCCCCTCAAGGACCCGTCCGGCGGCCATCTCATAGAGCCTACTGAAAAAACTAAATTAAATTAACTAAACTTAATTAAAAAAGTACATGTTACAGAAAACCCTGACTTAATTAGTAGGTTATGTATTTTGCTTTAAGAACCAAATATAATATACGGTGTACAATGTTCTCCTTCAATAATGAAGAAAAAAAATGATTTATTTTAACCACACGTATGATCCCAGTAGAATATAACTTCTCTTCATATCGATGCGCAGACACTATATTGTGAGTTCAGCTAATGGAATTAGGCCTTTTTGTGTTCTCGGCTTCTGCAAAAGAAAAAAAAAACTTAAACAATGAAACTGTTTATGGATTTCTGTGGACTACGGAATCTATCGCTGTCATTTTATCCTGAGCAGTAAAAAGCTAATTATACAATAGCATCCAAGACTTCAGCAATTTTGTCCCAAGGTGGGTCTTAAAGGCATATCACAAGATCTCTCTTCTGAAGGCAATTTGTGAAATGCATAAGGCTTTGAAATGACTATAAACTGAAAATCCTATTATATCGCCTGTTTGAGCCTTCCCGGTATGTGTCCTGCTGATAAAGGCTCGCAGCTCTCTGCGGTGTACGTGGGAATATGACATTACTAGCTCTCTGTAGGGCTGGTGTTCTTAAAAGACTCCTACTATATACAACTCCTAGTTAGTAAGCAAAGTAGAAAATGCGCATGGCACGTTGGGCTCTGGGAATGCTGAATAAGTCTTTTTTTTTTCTGTGGAGACGCGAGGAGGACTCCACTTTTAATGTCATATTTATGTACGGTATAAAACCACGCAGTCGGATGCAGAGTTTTGTGCTCATTAAAAATGCAGGGCCGACACTGAGCTGTTTTCTGATATTGAACTAATGTGATGTATTCATTTAAGTACAATACTGTGCCAAACTAGAGCGCGCGTCGAGGGGGAGCTGCAAAAAAAAAAAATTGGTGGGAAAATTGATATCTGCGATGAACTCCAAATTTATGAATGATTTATGTCATTTTCTGGGAAAACTACCAGCAGCTCCGATTTTTGTATTGTGTTGTTCGAAAGGGTAATTGTTTGCAAAGTGAACGCTTTTATCACTTTGATGCCTCCTTGCACACAAATGGCAGGCATGCTACATCTCCAATGATCATCTGTAAATTGAGGAAGAATCTGACTACAATAGATTCTGTTTACCCACAGTGCCTCCACAGGGGAAATTAAGTATTACAAGGGGCCTGTTACCAGAATACAGTATTTGACCCCTAACGAAAGGCATGGGTGTAAATCCCCTTTAATGCTTATTGCATTCATACCGTACTTGTAGCATTTCATTAGGGCATTTTTGCCCTGAAGTTTTAATCTTAAGTGCAGCGATGCACTACCAGCTCTGCTGTGTTCTCTCCCTGTTCCCTGCCCACCGCCAACCTCCAGTCTTTGATTGACAGGTCACTCTTCTCTCAGTGACTTGTCTCCTCTGAGTAGGTGCCATTATTGCCTGGGCTTGTTTAATCAAAAGAGGCGGTCATGCACAGTGATGTCCTAATGATGTTGTGAAATCAATGGACTGGCAAAGATGGTGCCTGTGCAGGGGAGACAAGTCAGTGAGAGAAGATCAAAGTCAATCAAAGATCACAGGTTGGTGGTGGGTGGGGAAAAGGGAGAGAGTACCGCAGAGCTGGAAGTGCAATGCCATCCCCCGCTGCACTTGTGATTAAAATTTCAAGGATGAACTTCTTAAAAATGCCACAAGCAAGGTATAAGTGGCCTTCAAGGTACTTTACACTCAAGCCTTTAGCAAGGATATTTAAAGTAACAGTTGTACTAAATGGATTGGCCAGGTCATCCAGAGCAAGAGATAATAAAATACTTACCTGAGCCTGCTCCAGCGGCTCCCACACAGCTTTTGTGGGCAATGCTGGAGAAGGTGGTAATGCCGCTATCGCTGAGTGGCACTGGTGCTGTCCTAGCAAGTTGTAGGAACACCAAGCTAATGTATAGATGTTGTTGTTGGATGTTGTGTTGCCACCAGGCCTGGTTGAGCGTGTTTCTGCTGACCAGGCAATTTTTGGGCTGGCCAGAAGATGTAATTAGTGTCTTGTTCTGTGGCCAATAGGGCAACTCTATGGCCTATTAAAATTTCCAGCAGCCTGCTGGGCTGGTAGTTGCCAGTTACTATATATAGTTTATCTCTTTACTCTTAAAGTACTGTACTGTCTTTGCTGTTGTATCCACTTGACTTGTGACCCCAACGTTGTCCGACTCTGATTTCCCCAGGCCTTGACCTCAGTTTGCTTGACCCTGCTTTGACTAAAGTCCCAATGTCAGACCCAGGTTATCCCTCTCACTTTGCTGAGTCTCCTGATTTTGTCCTTGTCTTTCCATTTATTGACCATGCTGGTCTGACCTCTTGTTCCTCACTCTTGGTCCTCTGGAAAGTAGCTACTTCTTGGACTCAACTCAGAGGGCCCTATTGTGAGTACAGATTTTTTAAAGCTGATGTTCCAAGGTAGACCCATACAAAGAACCTCTTTATACTGGTGGGAAAGCTTCCTCTTTCACATTTATATGTCTTAGGGCGTATTCAGACGTCCAAACAAATTGGTCCAAGATCCGACCACAACCCATGGACTGGCTGCGGGCTTCCTGACCAGGGCATTACAGTTTCATAGAAATACATGAAGCTATCAAGCTCGGGTCGGGAGACCTACGGCCAATCTGTGCATTGCTGTCTGATCTTGGACATCTGAATATTCACTTACAGGGAATTCAACTGCCTCATATATGTTTATAAGGCTATTAAGTTAGGAGACCCTCAAAAAAAAATGTGAATGCAACCTTAAAGGAGTTATGCAGCCAATTAAAAATTACAAATCTTTCAATGCCTTAAGGTGATTGGCTGAAGTGGTCAGAATATTGTAGGACCTGGGGAGCATTGTAATGGCAGCAGTGTGAAAGCTTTCATCATTACTTTGGCCATTTGGAAATGAAAAATTAGAAATGTTTTTGTATCCTTTAGACAATCTACAGTATATTATAAAGGAGGAAAGACAGAGAAACTGCACAGCTCCGAATTCTAAGAAAGATTTTCAGAGAATTGTTATTTCTTGGGGAATACAAGTACTGTATGTACTGAACAGACATGTCAGGAGAGCTAGCGGGTCCGTAATTCCGTTATTGCCGAGCCGACCCAAGGCGTATTCTATTATTTTGTCTCGATAAAAACACCACCGAAAAGAAAAGGAGTGCTAGCGGGTGCTGTATAGGTCTCGGAATGAAAAATCATATCTTAAACGGATGGGGTATGCTAACAAGGAGCTGACAGGTTGGAAATTTACCTGTCCGTCCCTATTGTTTCATCTGAGACAAGTTGCACCAGAGGGTTAAGCAACCTTACTCTAAATATATAAATATATATATGGCTGACTCAGACATGCTCTTTAATGGGGGGGGCTGAGACTGATTATTGTTGGACAAATGAACATTCAGCCGACAGCTATCTAATATCTGTTTCTAGCTGTGTAGACAAACCAGGGCGAACTGGATTTTTGCATTTTTCCCACTAACTACCATAGTTTTGCATGCGAAGCTCACAGCAGTATTTGCTCGTAATTTTACTTGACGTGGCGTAGGTTGCTAACGTATGCATCCGTAGCGCTGCCGGTACTTGTTCATCTTCCCTTGTGGAATCGTTAGATAGGAAATGTGTTATTAACATAAAAAAATAAAAAATAAAAAAAATAATCCAAGTTCAAACAGTAGATGAGGGAGTTTTGGGGGTAAGATGAATAAGACGCGGCCTCAATCAAGTTGTGTCTTACACGAAATTGGTTGTTTTTTGTTTAGAAAGCTGGAGCTGAGGAAACAGCTGGAGAGAGACCTCTGGCGCCGCAGGCCTCCAATCATAGCTCCGTGCAGATGGCAGGGGCTCCATATTCACCAGCAGCCCTTATATGCCATTGTTAGAGCTATTGAAGGATAAGTAAATACATTACCCCTTCCCTGCTAGACTCAACCGGAGAATATTGTATAATTTCGGGCCTGCTAGTAGAACGCCTTTTCATCCTTTAAACTCTCAGAGACCTTCAACATTAATAAAATATGACATTTCATCCACTTAGGGTTTTCTTCTGCAGGAAAACAGAACTCGGCTAAATGAAATGTATAGCAAAGAGTAGATTAATCAAAAGCAAGTCGATAAAGAAGCCTAAGAAAAAAATTTGAGCAAAAAAAATCAACTTTCTACGGTGCTTTGTAAATAGTAAAAGCATACGACACACAGAACGAAAATGATCAACTCTGGCACTGTTAGGAGCACAATCATGTGTAACAACCCATTGGCCTTACTCATTATTGCCGTTTGGGTATGTGGACACAATTGGAACGATTCATTACAGCTTTTACTTCGGGAACTGTCGTAAAAGCTTTCAAAAGTCACAAAATTTTGAGAATTTCGGAAAAATTTTGCAAGTCTTGCCAATATGAATAAACTCAAAGGAATAGGGCAAATCTGGGAAGGAACTGGGGTGTGGCATGGCCACGCCTGCCCATCAAATTCATTAAGGGTGAGTTTCCACGGTCAGGAAACGCTGCGTGTTTGGCGCTGTGCGCTGGCGCAGCGCCAAACATGCAGCGTCCAGATGTTACAGCATAGTGGAGGGGATTTCAAGAAATCCCGTCTCCACTATGCGTAACAACACACAGGCGGGAGACCTGCGCAAACGGACATGCGGCGCGTCTTTTCAGACCGCAGCATGTCCTAGCGTGTTGCGGCGACGGTGCGTCGCCGCAACAGAATTTCACACAGGGCTATGTAGCCCTGCGTTCTTTCCGGAGGTGTTCCGGAGGTGTCCTGAACACCTCCGGAAAGAGCGCGCGTCAGAAAGGGGGCGGGGCTTAGACGGAGTGGAATTTCCGCTCCGTCCAAAGCGCTGTGGTTCCGGACCGTGGAACCACAGCCTAAAAGGGACGGCATTTTGTATACCATGGCTGGAGCAGCAGTTCTGGTGCTAAGCATGGAGGCACACGCTACTCAAAATAGGCGCCAAATATATCATGTGGTATGCGCCTCATAAATGAATTTGGTGCTTTGTACTCCTGCAAGCTATCTAGTCTTGACGAATTTTCCCCAATTTTTCAGCCAAATTCCGCCTGGAACCATCAGTGACTTAAAGGGAATCTGTCACCCTAAATTGGCGGGATATTTAAATGATGGCAGTCAGGTCAGATGGGCGGTGTTTTGGGTAGTTGCCTTAACATGTTGTTCGCCGCTGTCTCCATTATTTCTGGGAATTGTAGTCGTTGCCCTCCATATAACGTGCCTGCGCATTGCAATCTGCGGGCAAAGCATACTGCGCGTGCGCAATTCAAGATTGCAATGCGCAGGGCGTTATATGGAGGGCAACTACTACAATTCCCAGAAATAATGGAGACAGCGGCGAACAACATGTTAAGGCAACTACCCAAAACACCGCCCATCTGACCTGACTGCCATCATTTAAATATCCCGCCAATTTAGGGTGACAGATTCCCTTTAAATATGCCGAGTATACATATCCTTTCTCCAGTTTTTTTTTTAGCCGTTTGGTTCTTTTTAGTGGATTTAGTATTTTCTCTTTATTCTGTTAGTTTTGTGCCACATTTTAAGTTGTTTTTCTCATTTAAGTGTTTTTTTTATTTTTCCTTGATCACTGCTTATTCAGATGTTTTCAGGAAGATTCATGAAGTGGGGCTTTTTAAAACGTTACATTTTTTTGCCGCATCTCACTCTAGTCACTCCTTTGATTCTTTTTTTTGCTCTAAAAAGTCACAAAAACACCAAAAGAAAAAAAAAGAGCATTTTTGAGTTTGTGCAAAATTCATGAACTATATGCACTATTTTAAAAAATTTGATGCAAAAACATCAACGAAGGTACAAAAAAAGTCCCCAGCCCACATGTTTCGTGGCAGTTAGGCAGGCAATAAAACATGCGGGCTTGCCCGCCATACAGAGTAGCGCTGGAGCCATGTTGACAACTGTATGCTCGGCATACTGTCCCTGGAGTAGTTCAGGGAGAGTTGATGTAGGGAGGAGAGCTTAGATTAATGTCCACCAACCCCCCTAAATATTATAAACTTGCACCTTTTAGCACCTTTTTTGTGGAACTAAAGGGTGTTTTAAACCTCTTTAAAACCTTAAAGACCACCAATACGCCTTTTAACTGCGGCAGTTAAGGGTACTTATTTCTCAGCGCTGCTGAGAAAAAAGTGTATAGCGCCCCACAGAGTTGGAATTTCTCCAGGGCCTCGGCTAATGGGGTTAGCTGAGACCGCAGAGAACATGACTGAGGTTGGTTTTTACGGAATAACGGCAACTGAAAAGAAAAAAAAAGTCTGATTACCCATTTAATTTCTCTCTCCTCTGATGTGATTGTGCATCAGAGGAGAGAGGATTCGGGTCACTCGATTCCCCCCGGTATCCCTGGACCCTCCTGCATTCCCCTTTCCTGTCCCCTTTCCGCCGGTGTCTTCTTCTGGGTAGAAAATGGTGGGTGCATGCGCAATGCGCCCGCTGAGATCTGCCGGCCGGCACTTGGTGACAATAAGAAATTTTTCCTATTGGTTCATTTTGATCACTGTAATAGACCCTATCACAGTGATCAAAATAAACACCCTTATTAACACCCCCTTAGGTAAAAATAATAAAATTAAAAAAATGTATTTATTTCCATCTTTCCATTAGGGTTAGGGTTGGGCTAAAGTTAGGGTTGGGCTAGGGTTAGGGTTAGGCTAAAGTTAGGGTTGGGCTAAAGTTAGTGATGGGCTAAAGTTAGGGTTGGGCTAGGGTTAGGGTTGTGGTTATAATTGAGATTATGGTTAGGGGTGTGTTAGGGTTAGGTTTGTGGTTACGGTTGGGATTAGGAGGTGTGTTGGGGTCAGGGTTGTGGTTAGAGTTATGGTTAGGGTTGGGATTAGGGTTAGGGGTATGTTGGGTTAGGTTCGGAGTTAGAATTGGGGGTTCCACTGTTTACGTACATCAGGGGGTCTCCAAGCGCGACAGGGTGCCACCATTGATTCCAGCCAATTTTGCGTTCAAAAAGTCAAACAGTGCTCTCTCCCTTCTGAGCCCTGCAATGCGCTCAATGACTTTCCCCCACATACAGGGTATTGGCGTACTCATAAGAAAATGCACAACAAATTTTTTGATTCGTTTTCTCCTGACTAACTTAATTTCCTTCTATGACAGAATCACTGACTGG
>VIAB01000041.1:594450-609453 GCA_009801035.1 Oophaga pumilio
TTTTTTCCCCCCTGTCAATTGCAGGCCTCCCTCATCTTTTCAAGTGGGAGAACTTGCACAATTGGTTCTTTTTTTCATCTATCTATCTACCTATTATCTGTCTATCTATTATCTATCTATCTATCTATCTATCTATCATCTATCTATCTATCTATCTATCTATCTATCTATCTATCTATCTATCTATCTATCTATCTATCTATCTATCTATCTATCTATCATCTATCTATTATCTGTCTTCTATCTATGTACTGTATCTATCTATGTATCTATTATCTATCTATCTATCTATCTATCTATCTATCTATCTATCTATCTATCTATCTATCTATCATATTAGTAAATTAATTGCCATCATTAGAAAATAATAATAATAAAAAAAAAATATGATTCCAACTTATGAATAAAGCTTACCCCCCACATTTTTGATATCTTGGAGTTTAGATATATTTTCAGAAAACACACTGCACACTGTACTTGTTATTCCCTGTAAAACTTTGGACCGGGGAATGTTTTTTTTCACTATTAGTATGTATTCTGTTACAGGATGAGATTTGCGCGGCACAATCCTCGTCTGTGGCATGCAAATAGTGTAATATTTGCTTCTCTTTTGTAATGTTGTTGGCTCTAGACAATTATATTAGGTTGTTCAGTGTATAGATATATGGCCGTATTCCCTGAGGGAATCATTTTTAGTCCTTCGATCACATGGTCATGTATTATACATGACGCTGCTTCGCAATCTCTTCATCTTTCTGTTTTCCGTTTTTCCCTGCCTTCGCTCATTCCCTCTCTCTCTCCCTCTCTCTCGCTCAGTCCTTTCCCTTTACGATGTCCATAAAAATGTACCTGCATTGCAGCATAAAAGAAGGGAGACTGCACAAATCTGCCTGTAGCGATACCAGGTGCGCTCACATATTCACATATAGTGGGAAATCACACTAATATGGGGCTAGGGAATCAACCGGTGGGATCATTAGTGTGCATGTGATGAATTACTGACAGTCATGACTTATTGCTTTAATACGGGATCTATAGTTTAACCTGCCACACGAATACACGTGCAGCAGAGTCAATGTCATTAAGACGGAATTTCAGAATATGGCATTCGCTATCTACATCGGCCACATGGAAATCAGGTGAGGGAAATATTGTAATATGTGTCCCCCAGGAGGTTCCCAAGGTCAGATCAACGGCGTATAGCCTATGCGCCACTATAAAAAGAGTTTGCTGTGACAAAACAGACCATTAAAGGTGGTCGTTAGCTTTAGAGAACACATTTTCTTTGCCATATAAAGACATTTTGAGCTGATAGAGGAGGCAATCATGGCTGTCAGCTTGGAAATAATTCTAGAGTCCTTTATGAGGATTTGAGCTGCGGTCTAGCGGACACCTTGGCTGCCGGATTAGCACTGAGAACCTCCGAGTACATGCGACATTCCCGATGCCTACACTTATTAGTAGACCGCCCTGATGCCATGCATACATTGCGTAGCAACATAATGACATCCGGCACCCTACTGATCTGAATAGGCACTGCGGAGGTCACAGGTAGGAGCAAGTTCGAAATGCTGTGATCCAGAAACCGTGGACTACTGGCCAAGTGTGAGCAGGTACAAAGATGCAGAAATGGGAGGAGGCAGAGCAAGTGTTAACGTGGAATTTACTTTAGCATGGAATACTCCGCGCAGGGAGAAGGTAAAACAGGAGTGTAACCTATATGCAGGTGGGATAATACAGGTATAGCGGATTTAGAGGAGAGTTCAATAGCAATAAACTTATCAGTCCGGCGATGTCCAGAATGTGGAATCCTAGGTTCAAACGATGGCGCTAAGTCCGTGATGTGAGAGGAATCCGTCGTGGTCCTGAAGGAGATGAGATTCCAGTTCGCAATGGTGACGGTGGGTCCTCGATGACTTGAAGGGAGTCCCGGGTCCAGAGACAGCAGTGCAGGAAGTAGAGCAATCTTTGCCACTGCCCGAGGTTAACGTTGCTCGGCAGCTGAATACGGGTAGGTAGGGACACTGTTCACGGCGGGTCCCCACGGTTTCTCTGCCTCGACACGCGTGCGTCTAGTCTCTGCCTGTCACTCCCGGTCGAGGGTGCCAGCGCGCACTTTGCAAGTCTCTGACAGTAGTCTGGGTGGGAGAATACTGTGCCCCTATGGTGTGGGCCTGCTTCGTCTTTCAACTCAGAGGGCGGAGCACCAAGACTGTCCCTCCGCGAGCCACGTGTTCCCACCAACTGTCCCCTGTTTCCCGCGCTGCAGCTTTATAAGCTTTATAAGCTTAGACGCACCCCTCGTCACTGGGTGCAAAGGTCTGTCCGGGGTTTTATTCTTTCCCCCGTACAACATGGGTGACAGCCCCGACAGTTCCGGAACCATCACGGAAGAGGTACGTCCGGTCTGGTCCTTCTCCTTACACAAGATCCACCAAATCTTTTTGCTCAACACTTACATCTACCAACATAAAACAATTCAATTAATATGTAATAATTAGAAAATGAAGATCAGGACTGATAGCTCCTGGTATTAGTAGCCATAATCCCTTTACCAGTTACTATAGCATGACACAGTTGATTTGATTGGGTTAATAAAATGGATACTATATGCAGATATCACATACATGTAAACTTTATAATCCCTTACTAATGTACTTGTTTGCCTATGTGGCTATGTCTACTGTTTTCACCCTTATTACTATTTGTAATTCTGTACATAGAGATTGTACTGTAATATTAACTGTTACCACTAGACGGCTCTGTTGTAGTAGAGACCGGGGGTTATAAAGGAGTTGGTAGCAGGAAGTCAGGAATGTGTGGCTGAAGCCACATATGCTGCCAGTGGTACCTGTGTAACTCATCCAAGAGGCTTTAGGCTTTTGTGAGGAGTTCTGGTTGGTGACCTGTTTGTTTCTAACCTGTGCAGTGGACTGATGTAGTGGAGAGATCACCCTCAACTGCTACAGAGGCCAGTCTGCAAGTTGTTCTTAATAGTTGCATATGGTTGTCCTGTAGGTTTACAGCTTGTGTCCTGGTGAAGTTCATATCACGATTCAGCCACTCACTGTGTCTTAGGCACGCAATGAGTGATAGCTCAGCTTCCATATGGATTTCAGGGCAATGCATGACTCTCAGTTTTGTGGAAGGGATAGACCAGCCGCCCAATCAAGAACAGGGGCATATCGGGCTATCCACATGCAAATTAAGGATTGACCAGCAGCCCAATCAATCCGGACTGACTTAGTTTCATCCAGGTGTCACCCTTTCTGGGTGACTGACTGGTTATTTAGCTAGCTGACAATGGTCAGACCATTGCCAGTCATAGGTTTGCTCTATGGTGTTAGTTCTTTGTGCTATGTGTTCTGCTGTTCTGATCTTTGCTGCATGACCTCAGACTTTGCTTTTTGACTATTCGTTTGTATTGCCCCTTTGCCTTTGACATACTCTGATCTTTGTTGCCTGACCTCAGACTTTGCCTTTTGATTATTAATTTGTATTGCCCCTTTGCCTTTGACATACTCTGATCTTTGTTGCCTGACCTCTGACTTTGTCTTTTGACTATTCATTTGTATTGCCCCTTTGTCTTTGACATACTCTGATCTTTGTTGCCTGACCTCGGACTTTGCCTTTTGACTATTTGTTTACCTTCCCCTTTGCCTTTGACGTACATTCCTGGCATTTGAACCCTTGCAACGACCTCACAGGGGAAAGACAGAGTCTCTGCTTTAATCTGGGTCTGGCTATGCCCGACTTACCCAATGACACCTAATGGACCCTATTGACTTAAAATGAGTTATCCTATGCTTCCAATATGTTTTATTTTTTGCCAGGAAAAACAATACTGCATATTCTATGTAATCATGAGTTTTAAAGCCCCCCCCAAATCAGAAACTAAAGCAGTATGATCTTTGGCGCCGTTCTTTGTCCTTAATTCTGTACGACATCAGAACAGCAGAAGAACGGAGATGTTCAGCATAATTAGACTTCATGTTCATTGTCAAGGGGGTTAAAATGTTCTTTAGTACAACATAATTGTCTCCTTAGCATTAGATGAAAGTATACGTTCCGAAAACACAGTCAACTTTGCCTAATTCAAATAATCTAAGAATCATTTTTTTCGACATAATGAAATTTTTATAAAATAATGACGCCATATGGGACCTGTTAGGAAACACTGTAATAAATTTCCTTGATTTTCAGCAGGTGCAGACGAAGGGTTGGGGGTGCAGGACATTTGTTGTATCTCATAAAACACTAGGGAGAATTTTGCACATCAGAAAATATTTGGCTTGCTTTCCACTCCCACGCATTACAAGATAAATTACCATTCCATTTGCCATCTGCATTAATCCGAAACATTATTAAAACCAAGGTTGAGGAGGACAAGAGCAGCGCTTCTGGCAAAGCCTGGCATGCTGCTAAACGAACATGTTCACGTACGGTCAACTCACTGCGATTTACGCACCTGGAAATTGACAAAATATGGACCTTCACCTGGGAAATAACATCCAAGAAATGTATAAATACGGCGGATAATACTAATTAATCTGATATTAAAGGGGTGGTCCTGCAGCTGTGATGTCATGTCAACAGTGCGCATCACCACTGTAGCCCATCACGGAGCTCGCCACCTCTAACCTCAGTGATTGGCTGCAGCGGTCATATGCACTGTCGATGTGACGTCACTATTGCAGCCAATATACTGAGATCGGAGCAAAGGATTAATCCACTTCTGATCCGAAAGAGAGTGAGAACCTTCTGTATTTATTATTTTAAGTAATTTACAGCATTTAGGGTCCACCTTCCTGAAAATGGACAACCCCTTAAACTTGAAAATGTGCATGCAGATTCCACCTGTGAAATGTGCCTGTCTCATAAATAGAGATATGGTCACACATGTATCCTTTTAATGTGCCATAAATGTCCAAGATAGGAATACTCCTTGGAACTCATAATTTGGTTTTACAGCCGCTAGGGTGGTGAAATAAAAGGTTCTTTCTATGCCATTCGAAAAAAACGGCTATCTCATGAACTTATTTCCCCCACGACTTGTCACCACTATTACATGGTCCGGAGTATCATAAAATATGATAAAACTAAAATAAGAATTACTTACGGTATCTATTCAATCTCATGCTGATAAAGAGCTACTGCTTGTATAGTCCTAGCTGGCACTGCAGGGATGACTTAACAGGGTTGTCCGGGCTAAAACTACAAGTCTGAAGTCACTCCATATGCGCGCCTTGAGGATTCTCCGGTGCTAGTGTGGCGCACGTGTCTCTAGCACCACAAAATGCCTGCTTGTGTAATAGGAAAGATGTGTATCTTCGTACCGTGTTAGCCAGTAGATAGAAAAATATTTAGACTTGAGAGTCCTCAGTGGTTGATACCTTTTAATGGCTAACTGAAAAGATGGTAACAAATTGCAAGCTCTCGAGACTACTCAGGTCTCTTCATCAGGCGAAGACTAATACAAAATTCTTCAGATTTTGTATTAGTCTTCGCCTGATGAAGAGACCTGAGTAGTCTCGAAAGCTTGCAATTTGTTACCATCTTTTCAGTTAGCCATTAAAAGGTATCAACCACTGAGGACTCTCAAGTCTAAATATTTTGCTTGTGTAATATAATTTATTTGTGTTGTCAGCTATAGTGAGGGCTTTGCTATAACTGCATCTACACATTTCACCCGATCCTTTACTGGAAGATTGTGCACTTTTGCCTTCTGACTTCTGAGAGGTTGCAATGTGCCTAGCAGTGAAGATGTAGGGAGAAGTAGCAAGATGGAGGTTCGCAGGCAGAAGAAAGGAGCATGCTCTCTCTGCCAGGACAAGCTGCAAGAGGCAGGTTATCAGTCCCTTTGGCACAGAGACTTTCAGGGTGTGTGCTAAACTGAAAGACTGCTCGGATTTCATATAATGAGCAGTAGTGTGTTATTGACCAGGAGTTCAGCTGTGCATAGAATCAGAGACAATGCTGCAAGAGAGGGTGTTTTCCACAGGATTCGAGCTGCCTACTCTCTGGAAGGGATCACGGATCCAGTAACTGTTTACCGTGGACCCCTAGGGATCCAAAGAATCGTTTACCAGAGGTATAATTAGCAGCGGGAAGGCTACACTATGTCACAGCAGAGAAACTGAATTCTTACCATTCAGGTCAGACCAAAACCCTGTATGTGAATTGTACGGAAGTATCTGGAACTGTTTGCAGAACTTCAGTAAAAGTTACCAACTGATCATTACCCTGTTTAATGCTGATTATTCTCTGCTGCATCATTCCAGCTCCAATGCCCCTGGGAGCCAGGCCTAGTTTGGAAGGGTTTAATCATGCGGCAGTGTCCATCACAACCTAACTCCCAGGGACCCTCATCAGTGCCCGGCCATGCCAGGCCGAACATACCAACTGGTGTCACAAACACTTTTTATTATTTTATTATTAACCCCCACAATTGACAAAGATTGGTGCTCGCCCATGGTCGGACCATACCAGCACTTAGAACTGTCACGCAACAGTAGAGTGACCGCAGCAGCCCTGCCGGGGTGGCACACTAGTGCTGGGTGAGGAGGGGGCGTGACCACAAGAATGTGATTGGCATACATGTGGTCACATGCTGACTACACTATATTCAGCATGTCTCAATGTAAATGTATTGAATGATACGGTCTAGTCTGAATGTGGCCGGAAGTATGCAAATCACATACTTGTTGTAACATGATCACTCGCGATGCCGACACCGAAGAATCCCCACAGCCTGCAGTGCGTGAGATGCGAGGACTCACAATTCTGCACTCACATAGAGTGACTGTAGACATGTAGTATTAGACCAGGCAAGCTCTTTAATATCCATCATTTTTACATGACTGCTGTAGCCAATCACATGTCTATGTCAGCATGCCATTGATCAGAATTACATCTTTACAGCTAGACTATCAGAAACCACTGGAGCGGTGGAGCTGCAGCATTAGGATTGAATAGGTAAGTAATGCTTATTTTATTATTTTAACACATTTCTAGCTATACTGTTTTTACAAATTCTGGATATCCCCTTGACAATCTTCTCAATTGTCCATATTTAAAGAGGATGTCTATTTTAGATAATCTTTCAGTTCAAACTTTCGCCTGAAAACAGGAACAAAGGGTGTCCTGCTGCTGTCGCCGCCAAACTGAACTCCCTACAGTGCACCCACAGGCGATATGAGGTATTGCAAGAACCTATTGAAATTAACAGTTTGCCAGTCCTCCAGAGCAAGTGAAAGTCTTTTCAACTACTAAAAGTTCAGTCCTATACAGGGTTCAAGACGGGGTTTTCAGAATTGGGTTTTTATAAACCAATCATCCCATTTAGAGAACTGAGGACTGATGCATCTGTATGAATAATCATCATATAGAAATGACAAATGTAGATCCTAGAGGTGTCTATCTGATCACATGCCTCCTATTGATGAGCCAATTTTAAAAGCAACAGGGTCTTTTTCTTTTTTAGAAACTGCCTCACTTTATGGGTTGCATCTGGTATTGACGCAAATTAAATCAAGCTGCAGTACCAAAAGCAGCCTATGAGCAAGAGTGGCGCTATTTTTTTGGAAAAACAACCTTGTTTAAAATTCTAATAAACCCATTTAGTTTTACGCTTGTGAAATAAAAGCAAGGTTACCTAAGAATTCGATCATACGCGGCGCAGTTACCACTTTCTTATCTTAATATATACAAATGTTCTTTTCTCCGGCATAAACAATTTTCATCCACGTAATGTTTTATGGGCGCCGTGATACATTGATGAGATTTTCTCTACCTTTTGCAGAGAAATGTGTTCCTACCACTGTGTTATATATTATCTAATTATCTCGCATAGACTGTTGTGCTGCGCTGGAAAATGTATATTAGTTATGAATAAATGATGATGGAAAATAATAATCTCTTCATCGCTATACAGGGACAAAAAATGTGAAACTTGCGCAACAACTTGTTTCTGCATTCTGAAATTCGCCAACTTTTCAGAAACGCGACTTTACAGCTGAACTTTCATCAAATATTAACTCAGAGAAATTTGTTAAGAAAGAGCTTGTGTGCTAAATTAACAAAAACAGAAAAACTAGAAAAGATTTGTTGCTTTGACCTGGAAAAGCTTGAAACCTGTTCATGAGTTGTGTAGCATGTAAAAAGATCCATTCTATTAAAGTAAATGGAGCTGAGCTGCAATACCGCGCACAACCTGTAGACAGGTGTGGCGCTGTTTTTGCAACAATCGGCATTGTTTTCAATTTTAGTTTTTCTTTTCATAATTAATTTTCAATTTTTCATTAATTCTAGCTTTGTATTGGAGGCAACTAGAGATGAACGCAACTTCCAAAATTCATTTTCGGCATATTCACTCGAATTGGCATGTAGATTCCATTCGGTCCCACTAAAATTTAATCCGAGTCGAATCTGACCTCCCCCAATTTTTTTTCATTCTATGAGGTCTTTCTACATGCTAAAGCATAATAAATAAAAAGTAGGGAAGGGGTTCAAAATACTAAAGTCATCATACTCACCTGTCTTAGATAAGGTCCTCATTGGTCCTTCTACCACAGCTCTCTATTCGCATTTATTCGATTGTCCACAGTCCGGATGTTCCATCACTGACTAGGCCTCACGTGGTCACTTTACTGTCCCATGTCATTGACTGCATGGAGTTTGCTCTTCATTCAGGTACATCGTGCCCCACTTGACCCACGAGGCCTAGTCAGCACTGGAACGAAGGCCAAACACCAGTCCAAAGACCAATTCGAGACTACAGAAAAACTAGGTGCACACACACAGCAACAGGCCAGATAAGTGATAAGACTAGAACAGAAAAATATTTAGAATTGAGAGTCCTCAGTGGTTGATACCTTTTAATGGCTAACTGAAAAGATGGTAACAAACTGCAAGCTTTCGAGACTACTCAGGTCTCTTCATCAGGCAAAGACTAATACAAAATCTGAAGAATCACATATTCTAAATATTTTTCTATCTACTGGCTAACACGGTACTAAGATATACATCTTTACTGTATCAAGACTAGAACAGGTAATTAGTACTATACGGCTGACCATTTTACTGCATTTGTGCGAAACAAATTCTCCAAAAATTAAGGTTTCGACAAATCTGAATTTTTCAGAAAAACTGTGTTGTTAAAAATCGATTTGATCATCCCTAGATGCAACCTGTCTTCCTTTTCATAAAAAGGCCTCTGAATATGTAAGCCATATTTTACTATTCATCTTCTATACTAGGCTGCACTTCTGAGACGATAACGTGCTCCCTTCTAATATCTGTCAATTTTTGAGCTGTCATCGTGACTTTATGTGGATTCAGATCTCCATCTTCATCAATCTTTACATCCTAACTATCATGATCATCAAAAAAACCTACTCCGGGTCATTCATGCACTTTATGGGTTATAGACTTTCCATCAGCCTAGACACCAAATTACTGTCCTTTCGGGAAAAGAGAAGAAAAAAGCGGCAAAGGGCACATAAATCAGCCAAGTTACTGTCTATTCCTTCTAATGATCTTTGTTTCACGTCATCAAGACCCTCGACAATAAAAAAAAAAAAGCTACAACATTTCTGAAGGTTTTTTGAGTATTGGCAACGTATATGAACACCGATGTAGATGGAAATGGGAAATTTCTTTTGGCTGATCTTCTTTAAACCATAAAGTTAATAGGCATAGACGTTTATGGCTTAGCTTGTTGGATATGCCTTAGATTTGCTTCACTGAATAATGCTAGACTTGATTGTTAACTTTATGTTCCATCGGAAATACCGGGTAATCAAACTATGGCGTGCCATCCTGTTTATCATGAATACAATACAACTTTTGTTTCAGTTGCTTCAAGTACAATATTTCTCTTAAAGAAACCAATGAATATAAAGTTTAAGCATATCTATAGGTCTCCTCCCAACTGCCAGCTATTGGGTCAGTATACTTTTTAAAGGAAATCTAAAAGAGGTATCACCACTGAGAGATATGTAGATCAGGAAGAGCAGACTGTCATTCATTACATGTCTCACACTGGTAACACCCCCTTTCATATAAAATAAGCTCTGGAGGCAGATTCTCAGAGAGATCTATGTCCGGCCCATAGATCTTAACAGCTCACTTTCATATTAGAAAAATATGGATTTTGCTGGAATAAGACATCAGATCACAGATATCAAGGTATCATTTTATTCAACTTTCCATGACATTTATGTCCATGTAGACAGCTAGGAAGGGTTGATCCTACTGAAAGATTTCTGACAGATTCTCTTTAAACTGTACTCTCCTATGCAGTTGGCAACTGCAAAAAAATTATACCCTACATTTCTTTTCCATTTAGAGTCCATAGGCAACATATGCCAATGCAGTAGTGTATTTTGGAACTTCAGTCATAGATACAATTAGGTTCACAAATATTTGGACAGTGACACAAGTATTGTTATTTTAGTTTTTTACCAAAACATATTCAAGATAAAGTTATATAATCAATATGGGCAGAATCTCAGCTTTAATTTAATATGAGGATATTCACATCCTAATTGGACTAAGGGTTTAGGAGTTACAGCTCTTTGATATGTAGCTGCCTCTTTTTAAAGGGACTAAAAGTAATTGAACAATTATCTTAAATGTTCTTTAATGGGCTGCATAGGCTATTTCCTCATTAATCCATCATCAATTAAGCAGGTAAATTGTCTGTAGCTGACTCCAGGTGTGGTGTTTGCATTTGGAAGCTGTTACTGTGAACCCACACCATGCGGTCAAAGGTGTTCTCAATGAAA
Source organism: Oophaga pumilio (assembly GCA_009801035.1). NCBI lineage: Eukaryota > Metazoa > Chordata > Amphibia > Anura > Dendrobatidae > Oophaga > Oophaga pumilio. The sequence continues at coordinate 605,238 of VIAB01000041.1, forward strand.
GATAAAGTTCTGGAAAAGCATTCTTTGGACAGATGAAACTAAGATCAACCTGTAACAGAATGATGGGAAGAAGAAAGTATGAATAAGGTTCGGAACGAATTGTGATCCAAAGCACATCACATCCTGGCAGTGTAATGGCATGAGCATGCATGGCTTCCAATGGTGCTGGGTCAGTAGTGTTTATTGATGATGTGGCTGAAGACAGAAGCAGCCAGATGAACTCTGAAGGGTACAGGGAAGGAGCCATTGATCTCTCGGTAGTGGGCTTTAGGAAAATGTCTGCAGTGTGAAGCAGGAGCGGAGTCCCTGCTGCTCACATTGATCTCCTGGCAGTGGCGTTCATAAAAATGGTGTCAGCACATGCACAGATTTTGATCTCATCTCAATGACGAGCCAAGACCTCAATCTGCGTATACCCTGCTTCTGGCACCATTTTCCTGAAGCCCACCGCCAAGAAATCAATGTGCGCAGCAGGAACTCCGCTCCTGCTACATACTGCCAACATTTTCCTAAAGCCCAACTTCGGGAGATCAATGGCTCCCTGCCTCTCACCATCGGGACACCCCCTTCTCCCAGCCCAGGGCCAGCACCATCGCTCCACTCCTGCTGCCGCCGGCTTCCCGCAGCAGCAACCTAGCTCCTGCCTCCTGTGATCTCGCTCCACTGCCGCCGTCCCTGTAAAATAAATTCGGACTATAAGATGGACCCCCATTTTCACAATAAAAATTTTTTTTTTCTATTTTCCTCCTCTAAATTTGGGGTGCATTTTAAAGTATGGTGCGTCTTATAGTCCGCAAAAATACAGTACTTTTGAGTAGAGATGAGCGAATTTGTTCGGATTTCGTCCCTGAATCTGATTTTCACATATTCGGGCCATATTCGAACACTATTCGTTCCGAATGTTTGTCTTATGATCGGTTCCGAACATATTTGGAAATTTCTACTCCGATTGACTCTAATGACGTTCGGCTGTGTTCAACGAATATTGCAAAAACAAAATTTGATTCCGATCGTATTCGGAACCGAATCCGAACAAGTTCGCTCATCTCTACTTTTGAGGCCCTGAAATGAGGAGGCTTTATAGAAAACTGTTTGCAATTCCTAAAAGTTTCTCAGGATATTTTTGTTTAACCCCTTTAATTAAACCTGAAAATCTTCACTTCAATTGCATGTCAAGAAATCTTCCTGGCATCACTTCCAACAGAAGACCTGAACACTATGTGCACTTATCCTTACCAATGACTGCTGACTCAGCTCCAAATTTAGCAGTTAGGTACATATTAGAGTTGAGCAAAATAATTTTGCCGGACCCCGATCCAGCAGAAGGGTTGCCAACTGTCCAGAAATTCCATGACAGTATGTAAAAATAGGGACTTTTTTTTCCCTATCCATAACATTTTTCTTAAGGTGTCTGTGATTTTGTTGAAACTGAAGAAACTTGTACAGATAATTTTGATTGTTGTAAACACAAGCTTTCCAAACGGGTAAAACTTTTTTTAAAGCACAGTACAACCTGTCTTCTACCGGCTTGTGTGTGCTGAGTTAGTTGAACGCTACTTCTCTTTCATGTGCCAGTTTGGCAGGCACAGCAAACTTAAATTGCTCAGCATTTTCTTTACAAAATCTGGTTTGCTCTTCTATTACATGCTACATTTTGAAATGACAAAACAATTTTTCTGCTCTCATTTGCATTTTGCTGCTCCACTGAAAGCGCCGAACAGTCTCCTGAGCAGGTGATTCTGTTATCACACAAAGTATAGCCGGTTCCTCACCATGGCTTCCAAGAAAGTGAATGTCGCCAGCGTGAATCCTACAGTCATAAACGAAAAAAGATTGGTTTGGTACCGTGTTAAAAGGTATCATACTCACAAGATTCCTATTTTGCTTCTCCCACTGAAAGCACTCTATATGTTTTTTCCTACAGTCATGTAACAGTAGTGAAAAGTAATGCGCAATAAATAATTTATGAATTTAGGTCTTGTATAACAAATATAGTGACAATGCTGCTAGAAAAAATAATTATGATCTACTTAAAGGGTATTTCCATCATAAAAAGTTATAACTTGTGAATCAATGGAGGTCCAACTTCTGGGACTCCACCAACCCCAAGAACAGGCTCTAAAATGCCCTTTGGAATGAAACAGTGGCTGCGCATGTGCTCCACTGTTTCGTTCTTTGTTTTTGGGGACTGGAAGAAAACAACAAGTGCTATACTCTGTTATCTCCCACAGTTCCATAAAGAATGGAAGGAGTGGTGCGCTCATGCATGGCCACCACTCCACTTCAAAGGGGCTGTTCTGAGCCCCAACCTCAGAATCGGTTGGTGTCCTCAACAGTCAGACCTTTACAGATCACTAAATTATCATATATCTTTTACATACTGTAAATAACCCCTTAAAACACTCCATTCAAAATTGTCATGAAGGTCAAATTGGTAGACCCCATTGAATGGAGTCTTGTGCGCTGGAAAGACCCCGGTTTGCTCTCATTAGGAAGTCTTCCTACATTTTTCCTGTCCAATGAAGAGTGAACATTTACAAACTACTTCCTCTTCACTGAGGTTTGACATTACTATTTTTACACCCCCTTAGCATGTTCTACTTTTTTGCCTTTGTGATATTGCGATGAATGAAAGTAAATGTGGAGTTATGGCTCATTGCTCATTGTAATAATATGTCATCTCAAAGTGAGTTACAACAGTCAGTCTTGGCATTATCCACTCCACTTAGCAGGGTTTTGCTGCTCAAAATAAACTCTATACAGAGATCTGGACTTTGGGTTCCCTTGGTTTTCACTCCAGAGTAAATGCAGACCAGTGAACAAGGTGGCATTACCAAATACCAAAGAAGCTGGGTGAGAACCAGAGAAGGACAGAATCATTGCAGATACCAATATTTGTGTAGAGTAGCCAAGGCAGACCCTAGGAGGTCAGACAGAGCACAAGGCAGAGAAAAGTCAGGCCATCCAAAGGTCAAACCAGTGAGGACATCCAGGGATTAATCAGGAGAATGCTCAGGAAGTTGCTGTGTCAGAAGACAGAATAGCGACCTAAAAGTACACTGGGCAATATCCAAAAGTATTCTGTAACTGGCACCGAGTAAAGAACTAAGGGTATTTAATTAGTGGCCACCAGACTCATCCCCTGTGTTACACATCTGTCCCTTGTAGCCCGGTCCATGCTTCCTTCCCCTGGGTGAGATCCTGTAAAGATCCAAGTTGGGTTCTGCAAGTTGCCCAACGACATCACCTATTTAATAGATCATTGACAAACTCACCTGCGTCTTGGGATTGAGTTTCTAACACTTCTAGTCCTATGTTAGCTGTGCTCCTCCATTTGTGCTATTTATGCTTTGTGTTGATGCTTGCGTTTATTCCTGCTAGGTTTCATTGCAACCGTCCTGCTGATCCTGGATTCCTGGTGGTCCTTTAAAGACCTCACTGCCCACTTGCCTTCCTGTTCACTGCAACAAGACCTGGGGTCGGTGTGCCCACCCGGACCTAAGGGCTTCGATAAGCCGCTTCACCTAGTAAGCCTTAACACTTTGATTGGCCTACTGACTGGCTCTTCTATATGGCTGGTCAGCCAGACCACCGGATTTGGCTTCTTCCAAGTTTCAATTAGCATTACCATCAATACAGAATCATGGGCACATGACAAAGAAGATTAGCACGGCAATGAAAGCAGATGAGTTTGTAAAACGCAGTATATAAAAAATATTACAGCACACAATGCTCAGTAGCCATATGGTATCTTATCCAATGTTACATCAGATGCCTCATTACAGATAAATTGCTACTAAGGGTGTTGCAACGTCACATGGAGGCACCACAAGGACCCACATGGTTTGTGTATGGCTGCATAACTTTAGGGCCATACAGACTCCATACAGTACATATGCTCCTCTAAGTGCACAAGACCTAAGTCTTATCCAAGAATTATGGAATTTTTCTAGTTAGATGAAACCAGAACATCAGCAACTTCACTTTTCAATGTGATGATACATTAAAAAAGCCATTTATTTCAACAGTGCCATGTAGAAATTGAATAGCATTTTGGTCATATATGTATTCAGAAACATTCTTTCATTTAACAGATACAGTACAGACCAAAAGTTTGGACTCACCTCATTTAAAGTTTTTTCTGTTTTTTCGTGACTATGAAAATTGTAAATTTACAGTGAAGGCATCAAAACTATGAATTAACACATGTGGAATT
>VIAB01000041.1:620198-631258 GCA_009801035.1 Oophaga pumilio
GACACAGAAGCCCAGATGTCCTCGGCCATGACTACGGTCCTGGCTGACCTTCACACTATCATAGTCTTGTTGTTCATAGATCCACTTCCCCTGGTGACTAAAAGTGGTATTGCAAGTTATGCTATACTATGGCAACTTCTGTCAACTATGACCTTTGACGATAACTGCACTATTGTTTTGGGTGAAATCAACATATGTCTAAGTCCTGGGACATTTTTATCCAAGGAAGTTAAAACGTCAGCTCTACTGAATGTATCTACGGACTTTTAGTACAGTTTCGAGCACAAGTCATTCTATTATTTGAATAGAGTGAGTCAGCCGGTGATTCATCCGTGATCAGCTGGTAATTGGGACTTGGCCTTATTTTAATGAAGGAACTGGTGTTCTACTTGAACGATTCCTAACGTGAGATCAGGATAAGTCAATGTGTCTTGATTAGAGGAGTTTTCCATTCTGCATCCCCGAACTAGTCCCCCGATAAAACCTATTGAAGAAGCTATCATCATCATAAGGACCAAAAGCCAGTCCTCGTTTCATCACTACAGGTACAATCTCAACCAATTACTTCACTTCAATAAACTTAATGATTACTGTTATTGATTTTCAATAATGGTTGGATTTTGGTTTTATGGCCACCTCAAGTTTACGTGGTGTGAAATGGGTTGTATTCTTCGGGTTATGACCTCACCTAGAGAGTGGATGGGACAAGGTGGAACTATAATGAACTAGATCACAACCATAAAATGTCTATTTTCTATATAACATACGCTATTTTATGGATGTTAAGATAACTAGGTAAAAAAAGTAGCTTTAGGTCTGATGTTGGTTAAAAATGCAATTTTTTAATGGCTCAAAAAAAATCCTGCTAGTGTGTCCCTTACCGCCATGGTGGAATGTTCAGTCACTCTGGGTTTTTTTTTGATGATAGGAAATGACACTTTGATTCCTGTCTCAAAGGGTCCTACAATAGCACATAAGATCCCAGAGGAACCAGTAATGCAAAATGAAATAAGAAGTTGATGATTTCTTCCACGCAGAATTTTTAAAATACTAATTTTTCAGGTTTATGACTGCTGAGGAGTGGGGCTTAACTAAGACCATGACTAAGCAGTAGGGAAGGACTTATGCTTAAGCCAGTTGCCGTACAGCCAGAAACTTCTCTACTCTGTAGTGGGAAAATACTTCCCTGCTGAAGCTAGTTGTCTTACATCTAGGCATTTCTATACTCTACCTTTTTGCTTAACCCCTTCACGCCGCAGCCCATTTTCATTTTTGCGTTTCTGTTTTTTGCTCCCCTGCTTCCCTGAGCTATAACTTTTTTATTTTTCCATCAATATGGCCATGTAAGGGCTTGTTTTTTGCGGGACGAGTTGCAGTTTTGAATGACATAATTGGTTTTACCATATTATGCAATGGAAAATGGGAAACAAATTCCAAGAGCGGCAATAACAACCAGACCCCGAGTTGTCATGCAAACCCATTGGTGACCCACGGTCATGTGACAGGGCGCCGATGGGCAGGATTAGTGACACTCTTCCTAAGCGTGCATGTTAAATGTCGCTGTCAGAGTTTGACATCGCATTTAACAGGTTAACAGCCACAGGTGGATCGCGATTCCACCCGCGGCTGTTAGGGGCACATGTCAGCTGTTCAAACAGCTGATATGTGCTGTGAAAGATGTAGGCTCAGCGCAAGAGCCCACGTCAAAGGGAGAGACAGGCCATATGCCGAACCTGTACGGCGCATGTCGTGAAGGAGTTAAGCCAGTTATCTTACAGACAGAAATTTCTCCACTCTGTTGTGGGGGAAAGCTCCTGCTTAAGCCAGTTGTCTTACATCTAGGCATTTCCCTACTCTGTAGTGGGGAAGGGCTTCTGCTTAAGCCAGTTGCCTTACAGACAGAAATTTTGTGATAAGGATAAAGGGAAATTGCAAGCTTAATCATCAGGGGCACACATAAGAGAACAGTTTTGCATCTTTATCACAGGGTTATTATAAGATCAAAGGAGAAAAGATTATTAATTGGGTTTTTAAGGATATTCATCTTTCGGGAGAACAATGTTCTTTGTGTTGGAGTACAAGTAAAACAGCTGCAGGCTTATGCTGTGCTGGGATAATGTTGTGCAGACTGCAGATTTTACTGTGATACTGGAGTTTTCCAGTTTTGTGCTTCGCTAACCATACTCTGGTCCAGCTCTATGTCTCCAATGTATCTCCTGGTGTCTGCTATTGTCTGCAAAACTAACATATCAGCGGATAAGAGATCTCAGTGGCTCTGACCGAGTAGACAGGGCAATTTGCTCAGAGCTGCTGAGTTCACTGATTGGGGATGAACCCTTTAACTGTTAGAGATTGTTGATATACATGTAGTTTAGTATGACCTCTCAGTTTTGCTTGTGTTAGTTCTTCCTGTAATTCTCCATGTTGATGATGAAGTAGATAATGTCAGTGCGGAATGAGTCTGCTGAAAGCTGAAATCTGCAACACATTGACCCCCTGCCAGAAGGCAGCTACATGTAGGAGATCAAATAGACAGATAGCTGCTCATGCTTGTTTCTCTGTTTATAGTAATTATTGAAAGTTTCATATACAATAGTGGGTGCTGGGAATTCCGGGATATATATTTTTATTTTGTTTTTGGAGTTTTTTACATTTAACGAAAAAAATTCCAAAAAAACTAAAAATTCTTAATCTCGAATCAAAGACCATTAATACACCAGAAAATGAACAAACCTACACAAAACTCCATTTAAATAACTATGGATTTATCATTAGATAAAAGCACGGGGAAGGAAAAACATACTTTACAGTATTAGTGACTCATAAAAGGTGACCTTTCAAATGAAGAACACAATGAAAAAACTGAAAAGTCAATAGCGGAGAATAGACTAAAACAGACCGTCTGTAAAAAAAATACAAACAGTTTACGAGTTTACGTGGTGTAGTAAATTAGAGGATTAAAAAACGAAAAGAACTTTTAAAACAGCTGTACCCTATGAGGTTGGTCTTCCCCGGGAACCTGGGCCACCTGTTTGGACATTTTTGTGTAGATGGCATTATCCTATGGGTCTCTTGCTGCCGTTGTGTGTATGTATAGATATATATTTGTGTATGTTTTTCTCTCATATTTCGGGACTGTGGCATGGCCACGTCTGTCTGAGATGGTTTAGTGATGTCTGAGATGGTTTAGTGAATCCTGCATTGAGCAGGAGGTTGGACACGATGACCCTGGATGTCCCTTCCAACTCTAACATTCTTTGATTCTATGATTCTATGGCAAGTTCACATGTGGCACCCAAATAGGATGTAATACATTAATGGATAATGAGGAAAACAGTTCTATAATAGTCCAATTGCAACCATTCAATACTCAGTTGCTAGTGCTTTTTTGTCCTTCCTGGTTTTCTAAGGACTGTGACTGGGCCATTCAAACATATGAATATGCTTTGATCGGAACCATTCCATTGTAGTTCTGGCACTATGTTTAGCATCGTTGTCATTCTGGAAGGTGAACCTATGCCTTATTCTCAAGTATTTTGCAACCTCTAACAGATTTTACCTAAGGTTGCCCTCTGTTCAGCTCCATCCATCTTCCCATCAACTCTAACCAGCTTCGCTGTCCCTGCTGAAGAAAAGCATCCCCACAGCGTGATGCTGCCACCACCATGTTTGGCTGTGGGATGGTGCAATGTGAAGTGTTAGTTTTCCTCCACACATAGCATTTTGCATTTAGCCCAAAATGTTCTACTTTTGTCTCATCTGACCAGAGCACTTTTCACATTCTAGCTGTGTCCCTTACATGGCTTTTTGCAAACTGCAAATGGGACTTCTTATGACTTGCTTTCAAAAATGTTTTTCCTCTTGCCACTCTTTTATAAAAACCAAAATTGTGGAATATATGACTAATAGTTGTCCTGTGTACAGATTCTCCCACCTTATCTGTGGATCTCTACAGCTCCTCCAGAGTGACCATGGACCTCTTGGCTGCTTCTCAAATTAGTGCTCTCCATGCTTAGGATGTCAGCTTAGGAAGATCCCCATGTCTTGGTAGGTTTGTAGTTATGCCATACTCCCTTCATTTTTGGATGATAGATTGAACAATGCTCAGTGAGATGTTCACAGCTTGGGCTATTGATTGAACAATGCTCAGTGAGATGTTCACAGCTTGGGCTATTTTTTTATAACCTAACCCTGCTTTTTCTTCTACAACATTATCCTTGACTTGTCTGGTGTGTTCCTTATTTTTTATGACGCTGTTTGATCCCTGATGTTCTTCAACAAACCTCTGAGGCCTTCACAGGATTTTATTTAAGAATATCAGACTACAGGGGGCTGAATATAAACGCACGTCACAATTTTCAGATTTATATTTTAAAAATAATTAGAAAACCATATATTGTTTCCTTTACACTTCACAAATACTTCAAATGCTACTTCAAATACTTGCCTATTTCGGTTGGTATATCACATAAATCTCCCCGACAATCCATTTAAGTTTGTTGGTGTAACATAAAAAAATGTGGAAAAGTTCACCGGGTATGAATACTTTTTCAAGGCTCTGTAGTACCTTGATTTCATTGCTTGAGCCTGGACATATCAAATGTGCCACCTGTGTGGTTATACCGCTGAACAGTAGGCAAATTGACCTTTTTAGGCATATCTGTAGGAAGTAGAGAAGCATCAATTGAATTTGGTCTGTGGAAGGTGGATAAGGACCTTTGGTCACATGAAATTACTTTAACATTTTAGATGACATATGGTGGGTGTCCCTATTACAGAGAAATCCTTGTTGTAATATCATGTGAATATAAAATGTATAATAAAAAAGTAAAAAAACAGACACCATAAGTAGCTACCATGAGACTATATAATTTCCGCTTATTTGAAGAAGTCCTGTGCAAATAACAGAAAGAAGACCAAAATATAGTCAGTGATGAGAATGGTCAAGAAATTCATGGATCATTCACTGGTAGTTAGGCGTGAGATGGATATTACCTGATGGCACACTGTTTCCCAGACAAGGTTTATAACAGTTTATGACTTAAAGGAGCACGCCAGACAAAATTGAATCAAGAGGGAAGATTTGCTATTGTTAATCTCCTCAACTGTGGTGCAAAACGGGCCAAATTGTGGAACATTTTGATGCAATTAGTTTTCACACTATATATTATCTATTTGAAACAGTGTTTCTCCCTTGAAAGAGGTGTGCCTTCATAGGTTGGGAGTGGCTTATCAAGGAAGAGATGTGACTTAAGATGCAATGACGTTCGCCAAGATTTTGGTCCAAAAGGTTGGCCAAGAGAATGTCAACCATGAGGTAACTAGATAAAAGAGTCTAAAGATGCACCCACCAGCGTGGACCACTGTGAATAAATTTGGCACTCTATTAGACCGCTCAGTCTAAGTTCATGAATTTGACCCATGAGGTTGTGCACAACCTGATGGTTTGTTCTTGAATCCTGTGTCATGCAACAAGACAGTTCAATAAATGGAGATGATCTCCCTAAAAGGGAGCCTTAACAGAGGACAATCACAATGAGGAAGTAAAAACCAGGTGGTACGGCATTCTCATGGATGGTCATGTAGATAAAAGGCCACCATAACATTAATGCAGCTTTATTTGAAATACAACGCGTTTCGGCTGTATTCATCTGTCACCTGATAAAGGTTGTCTGCAGCCGAAATGCTTTGTATTTGAAATAAAGCCATTGTCATTGTGGTGGCTTTAAATGTCCATCACAGGGTTTTACTTTCCTACTACAAGACAAAACTGTAATTCAATTTAACTGTTAATTGATAAAATAATTATGCATGTACTTAAATAATAGATCTATAACCTACAATGGCCTTGAAACAAATTAAAATATATGATCGCCTAACCTAATCCGAATGAAAATGTCAATTATCTTTTTTGAAAACTGCATCACAAGGTCAAAAATGGTTAGTTTTTGCTCTTATTTTTTCTCTTCTCATACCCTGAGTATTCGTTTTTATTAATATTTTTTTTAATCCGCCATACATTTTCAGACAACTGGGCCTTTTTTGTTAGTGATGATTTTTATGGTCTTTACAAAGGGACTTTGACGGCAGGATAATTATGTAGAGCAGCCTAAATATGCTCCTCATTCCCAAGAATCCTATGAGAAGCACCCCCTTGATAAGGATCATAAAAATTAGCATTAAATAAACTGGAATACTCGGAGGCGGGGTTGGGGGGCAGCGGGATTAAAATAAGAGTAATAACTGTCTACTTTTGACCTGGGCCATTATTGGAAATCCCCAATCCATAATCCATCCTGCAGAAAACTTTACATCAGGCACTATACATTCTTGTCTCTGCACCTTTTCTATGTGTGACCTTCTTCTTTCTTATTTTAGCTCCTCCCATCTCCATAGACTTCTATAAGAAGCAGGTGTAATTTGATACTTCACTGAAGACAGAGCTGTAGACAGATTTGTAAAGTTTTAGAGAGTGAATTATTACTGTAGGGAAAGAAGTGATTGATAAGTGGGTAAAGAGGCACCAGTTCCTATTCTAGAGAACAGGACCTGATACTGGCTGTTACATATTGAATGCATTTGCGCAGTGCAGTTCCATTCCATCCTTACATTTGACCAACAAAGGAGCTAATAACAGTTATGGGTAGGGTTGGCAGGTTATGGACCTTTACTGGTCTGATTACCTATCTCAAGGATAGGTCACTATTATCATTTGCCCTGAGAACCCATTTAGAAGCTCATTTTGGTCAAAACCTCCATAAAAACAAAAATCTGGAAAAATGATGCAACAGAACAGTATTTCCTAGCCGGCATGTGACCGAAACATTGTGTTTGTAACCGTCATATCATGCACACCAATACATCCGGCTTCTACGTGTTCTTGAAAAAGATGACCTTTATATAGGTCGAAACATTGGGCGGTTTCTGTTCTCCTTTTGCATAATCAATCAAATATCAAATTTAGGCATAATCCACTCTGTTCATCATTCCTTGATATATGAAACAATGTGTGGACAGGGTCAACTTGCTATGATTAAGCCAGCCCCCTTTCTGTGTCACCGCCAATGGATGGACAGGGAAAGGGTCTGGCTTAGCTATTAAAATAAGCAACTAGCCATTCCCCTTTATACACGCTACATGCCGCAACAGGAATCTCTCTCCTCTGTCGAGTACAGGACTTGAACTGAGGGCCCTGGGTTAGTGGAGGAATGGGGAATATTGCCTAATAACACCAGATGCCTCATTTTGGCCATACCTCAAGGGGTTTTCCCGGCAAGCAGGAATTGCTCTCTTCTGTTGAACAGATAACTTGAATTGAGGCTGTAGTGGTTAATAAAGGAATGTGGCATCTGTTCTAAGGAGACAATATTAGTTCTAACATCTTTATTTTTGTTTGGCTGGAAATACCCTTTAAAATTAAAATTTTTCACTTACAACTAATCAGGTGGTTACATTGTGTGTTTGTGTGATGGAGATGAAAGAGCATCAGAGGTCTATGCAAAATTCATAGTTGAGTAAATCTTTTGAAATTCTGATTAACTCAATTCGCCGAATTTTCCAAGGAAATTTGATTTGTGGCGCATAGACTTGATGAAAATCGAAAGCCCCTAATTGTAAAATGTGCATGATGCTATTGTATTTTCATCAAATGCTAATCTTCTTCACTGCTGTGCTGTCACACACTACCTGTACAGTTTGTTCTGCATTTTATGGCATTCCCAATCTATTTGTATGGCTTAGCTGTGACTTTTTCCCATTATCCAGATTTACCATGAAATGGCTACTGCATTTCCTGCCCTTGCTTTTATACAGGCTATGATAGTCCTTCATCATTGCTTGTGCTATTTCATGTAATGTAATAGCTGCAAGGCATTATGGGGAAGACTGCCAGAGGTCATGTGATACTTTTTTGACTAATTTAATCTCTTGCAATATGTTAAATAGTAGCTACCATTTTAGGTAATTTGTACAAAAAAAATGTTCAGAGAAATACTAGAAATTGGCACACAAATTTTGATTTGCTCATGTCAAAAACTCAGATTTCAAGTCTTTCAAAAAATGAACTATCAGAAAATTGTATGTAAAATGTCAGGAATGAGACAGGAATGACCAGTGCATCTGATATGTTTCTGAGATGCTCAGGAGGAGCTTTCGTAGCGGTTGTCTCCGTCCTGTAGAGTCAGCCGTTATCTGTTCTTCTTCAGCATGATTTCTGCTGCACTATGCCATGGGATGATTGATGATTGACAGGTAATGATCCATCCCCACATGAGCTCCTCTCCCTCAGTTGAAGTCAGAAACATTTCCTCCTACAACAGATGGATCACTGGGGATCAGGGAATCCTCGGGATGTTGGAGAAGCTCTTTATATTTCACAGCTTCACCTACTCAGCAGGGCATGAAGTTCCCCAGCCAAAAATCTGCAGACCGAAGCTCGACGTGACAGTGCCCAGATGGCACCTGAATTAGAGGCACGTAGAACTGCTAGACAAAGCAGAAAGCAGTTACAGAGAGAGGGAAAGGATGAGAACAGCTCAGGGAACATAATCTATTGTTCTTCTCCTAAGTATACAACTTTTCCTTAACCTTATCAATACCAGAACAAGCTTACACAAGCAAAGTTCAATGAGGATTCATAGATCTTAAAGAGGTTGTACCAACTTATATACAGGACTAGGGGATAATTTGCCGATTGCTAAGATCCCCTTCTGATCTCGGGCTCTGAACGGTCCTGTTAGAATGGAATGATGACCATGCATGTGAAACGGGGGGCCAGGGCTGTAGTCGTGGCTAACAGTGGCTGCTCTGTCGCACCCTGGCCCCCTGTAAGGCGGGTCCTCTCTGGACTGCAGGGCCTTCTTTCCCTTTAGCACTACGCAATGGCAGTCAGAGTTCAAATCCAGTTTCAACAAAACAACTTTACTTAACTTGTCCAGTTTAGTCACAAAAACAGCACAAGATTCTTTGCAGAACATCACCATTCCATTCCCTGTACTGTCCCTCACTTCTCCAGGAATATCGCAGGGTTGTACCGTCGCCTTTGGTACCGCAGCTTCCTGACTGGTCAGACTAACCTGCTTCAGGAGTTCCCCGCCCGCTTCCCTCTCTGAAGGTGAAGTTGAAGGATGGCTCTTCCACTCCTTACTAGGTCGTAGACCTTGGACGTTTAGGGTTGTTCCCACAAAGTTAGCTTCTACCATTCTTCCGCTGCCCTGTATTCCTTCACTACCGTGTGACTGTCAGCTCCTTGCATGTTTGTTAGAAATTCCACACATGTATTCAGGCTGTACAGCAGTCGCAAATCATGCAGCTGCATCGACAAATACTAAATCTCCGAGCACTCCCAAAATACTCAGAGATCACCCGAGATTGCTCGGGAAAACCCAAACAACGAGTATACTCGCTCTTCACTACTTGCAACTCATATCCTGCTTGTACTCAAAACAGGCCAGAGCTTTCGGTGTCATCACATCATCAGGGCTGTGTATGAAGGGGCTGGCTGAATGACTTATTTCAATAGCTAAGCCAGACCCCTTCCGCATCACAACCAATATATAGACAGAGAAGGGGTCTGGCTTAGCTGATATAATGAGCTCACCACCAAACCACCTTTTTCACAAATCTATGATGTGTCGAGCACTTACCAGTGGACCTGTCAGCAGGAGTTTGCTTCAGATCGGAGCACCTTTGAAAATGGATGTGCAATTTTGCCGTGTGTAGTATATATATCTTGTTGTTTTAAACAGGTTGTCCAGGCTTGTAGTTCAAGTCTGCCATCACTCTATGTGACAGCAGACTTATGAATCCTCACAGCATATACATTGCACGCTATATGGATTCTCCGGTGCCGGTTCTGGAAACTGGGGATTTACATATTTCCGTCCCCATTCCAATTAGATATATCTGACCCCGCTCAATTCATTTGTATTAAGCAGAGCCGAGCAAATCGCATGCTTGAGGTCACGCACCTACACATTCCCGCCACCAGAGAATCCTAACAGCGCGTACACTGCACATGAAGATTCAAAAAATGAACTACAAGTCTGGACATCCCCTTTAAGCATTCTAATTTTTTTTCACTAGGCAACCCTTTTAAGGCCATATTGATGTATTTATAACATATAATTACAGTTTGAACTTGAAGAGGAGCAACTCTAGACAGAGATGACAATTTACTTACTAAACTTATTCTTGTCCACAAACCTTACAAATAGTGTGCTTCTGTAAACCCAGATGAAATAAAGTGCATTGTTTAACAAGGAGGTGACAATGAACACATGGAAAAGCTTCTCCCCAGATACATTAAAACTGAAATATATTACTTATGCTGAGAAATGAAGATGGAAACATGACGAATAAAGTGGCTGAGGTTACTTATGTTCTGTGTATCTATTGTGGCGATCCATCATATAAACCGCTCCCTGACAACATATATGCAAACATTGAATAAATTCATTATTGAACCACATTATTGCTATGTAGAATATACTTCTAAATTTGATCTTGGAGCACATTTTGATCAAATTGTGTGACACCATCTGCCAGTAATAAGTAGAGATGGGCAGACCCCTGGATATCCGGGTCGGGCTGAACGGTTAAAAAAAAGTTTGGGTTCAGGTACCAGAACAGTACCGAACCTGAACCCGGACCTCATTTACTTGAATTGGGGCCCAAAAGTCCAGTGTTTGCCACGCTGTCATGTGTATGACAGCGCGACACACACTGCTTCTGATTGTCGGTCAGAAAGCCACAGTTCGCACACTGTGAAATAACAAGGTAAGCCCGCAGCTATGGTTGGAGGAATAAAGTTTGGCCTGCAGTCGCTAATAACAGCGACAGCAGGCGGCGGCTGATGGGAGTATTAATCAGCCGGCGCCTGCGCTCTGAATAAATAATTTAAAAAAAAGCGTGGCTTCCCTAGCATTTTTGATAACCAGCCAGGCAAAACTCAACTCAAAGCTGCAACCCTCAGCTGTCACTATTAGCAAGGTTGGTTATCAAGAATAGAGGGGTCTCCTGTTATGTTAGGTAGCTGAGGAGGAGAGGAACAACAGCCGGGC
>VIAB01000041.1:689285-702138 GCA_009801035.1 Oophaga pumilio
TGAGAAGACCGGTGGCTACCGTTGGGAGATCAGCGGCAATGTTCAGCAATGTGTGCTGGGCCTCATGGGGGCAAAGGCTGCCAGCTGATTCCAGTTCCTCCTCACTTTGGAAGTGAACAGCAAGCATGACAAAAATAGAGCGCGCACATGGCCTTACTCAAGCCTTTATCCCCTTGGTCTGCCACTCCTTTCTGCCCCCAGTTGGGGCCTTATAATCCTCCCCTGTGTGTTTGAAGCTAAAACTTCCAAAACCTATGAAGAATCATAACTTCCCAATGGAAGGTCATAGAGCTGCGGTTCTGGCGTCATTGGATCTGGTCGGCCCCCATTACGCTTGAAGACCAAACACAGCTTCTCCACCTGGCTTCTACTAGCCATTCTGCCTAACTCGCCACCCTGGGGTGCTAGAACGGATCGAGACCCTGGGAGGAGTTTGGCCCGTCCCAGAAATCTTGATAATTAAGCTGGTATGTGGCTAGGATGTACTCCCTATTCACCTTAAGTCTCTTTATGAACTCCTATTTGACTGGATAAAGCAGTTACACAATGAAGTCATCCTGTATGAGCTGGGATAATAGCTGGTGTGGCTGGACCACCTGCTGATCCAGGTGTCCTGTTACAGCTACACATGCTGAAGAAGGATTGTAAACTGCCATTAAATCCCCCCATATTCTTCACATTGGGGATGTTACACATTGGGATCAAGGGGCGGGATGTTATACATGCTGGTCAGATGTTATATATCGGTGCAAGGGGCTGGATGTTATACACGGAGAGCAATCGGGCTGAATGAGAAACCTGAAATCAAAGATTAAGAGGTGTGTCCCCAATTTTTTTTCCGTTACAGCGTATATAACAGTCTATTAAACCGTTTTAATGTGTATTACATTTTATTATTGATAATAGAATAGGCCTCTCACCTTAAAGTGAATGCCCACCTCACATCAAGGATTCAAAATTTTGCATTGATAAATATCCTATTATATTTTTTGTATAATTGTCAGAGCATCTTTTGACACTTTACTTAATACATTTGACGCATTTTGGAATTTGCTAAAATATGAAAATTACATCTAAATTTGCACCAAAATTAGAGCTACGTTCTGGATTTTATTTTTAATAAATCTGTCTAAAAGTAGTTGGCAACTTCTAGTGCCATTAAACCACGCATCATTTTCCAAGTTTGGTGAAAGGAGTAGAAAAAATGTTGCGCAATTTGCACAATTTTGGTTCACATCCACTTTTTGGGCGCTTTGATTCAACTATTTTGCACCCTGTTGGAAACTGAATGTCCAGAAAAGCATATGGCCAACCTTCTGGCCTGTCTTTAGTGACAGGGGTCACTCTTTAGACGTTCTTATTGGGGTCCGTGTGGAAGTTAAAAACTGATTTAATCTATGACCAGTATATAAAGTAATGTATGGTCAGTAGATGACCCAAGTGTCTCCTGAGCTCACAAAGACCAAAAAAAATTAGAAGACATGTACAAACCAAGTGCAAAATCATATATATATTTCTTTATTAATTTGTAAATTGACAGAGAATTAAAAAAAATAATTTAAATTAAAATATTACCCAAGCAGAAAGGTCCTGCCCAAAATGCCTAGGTATGTACTCTAATAACTATGTGACCCAGTAGTATGTCCCCCTCGAAGAGACATAACAGTGGACAATAAAGTCAAAATTTAAAGATCAAGTTTACTATATTCATTTTAGTCTTGGTGGATGCAAATACGCACTGTCACAAAATGTCTGGAGAGGGTGTGGAGCGCTGACTTAGAACTGGAGCCAGTTTAGCTTGGCTGGCATTCTTGGCTGCTCTTTCGCAGTTGCTTCTGTGGTCATCTGGATGGTAGGATTATGTACGAGTACAGCTGGTTGTTTTCCCCATGAATGCGGCATTACGTGCTGGATCCAGTTGAAGGCTAAGCCACTTTTATTATATATGTCAGTCTATCTGTACTTTAGGTTACATAAGTTATGAGCCTAAAAAAATTTAAACATAGAACTGAGGGGAATTGGGGAATCTTTCAAAATATTTATTAAAGGGAATGTGTCAACACGTTTTTACTATGTAATCTGGCATCAGCATGATGTAGGGGCAAATACACTGATTCTAACGATGTATGACTTACTGGGCTACATGGTGTAGTTTTGATAAAATCACTGTTTTCTCTGCTGTAGATCTGCCAGTTCTCTGACTGCTGAGCTCTGTATAACCCCGCCCACACCACTGATTGGCATACTTTCTGTGTACACAGTGCATAAGCAGAAAGCTGCCAATCAGAATTAAGGGTGTGGTTACACAGTACAGGAGGACTACATGGCATAAGACAACTGGTCCTGTAGTGATCATCTCCTGCTGATAAAAAACAGATTTTATTGAAACTACAACAAGCAGCCAAGTAAGTGACATATTGTTGGAATCCGGGTTTCTGCCCCTATATTGTGCTGTTCTCAGATTAAAAAGTAAAAACCTGTTTACACATTTCTTTTAATAAAGATACTTTCAGTATGTGTAGCGTAAACACCTTGTAGGGCCAGGGGATCCCTCAGAGTCCTTATGATCGGCACTGTCCAGAGGGTCTCTGCGGAGCCCGGCTCAGTACACAAGGTCTGAAAGCAAACCAGAGTAAAGATGTTGCATATGGTGGCTTCTACAAACAACCAAAAATAACTAAGACATGAGCATTGTGGATTCTGTTTTGCAGTGATTATTTTTATGCTTGTTTTGAGATCTTATAGTTAAGGCATCAGGTCTGTGTGGTCTTCTTATTGAAGGGAATATTTCTCCAGTTTTTGCCACCTAATCTAAGAGCAGCATAATGTAGAGACAGAGACACTGATTCCTGCAATGTGTCACTTACTGGGCTGCTCGCTGTAGTTTTGATAAAATCACTGTTTTATCAGCAGATTATTAATAGAGAACTAGTAAACGTGCTGCTAGATAGTCCTGTATAGTCATGAGCTTTGTATAATCCCTTTCTGCCTATGCAGAGTGTACAAAGAAAGCTGCTGATCAGTCATGTGGACATTCAGCATTCAGAGAATTCTGTAAAATGCCGCTAAGAGGTTGAAATTCATGTATTTAATGTTTGCATACAATACACTGTACCTTGGAAGTCACACTGTGCTGTAGCGCTCTTTGGCATGTGTATATTGCTGTCACACCAGCTTACACCTGTGCTTCATTCTGTTAAGAGGCACCTGTGCGTTTTGTTTCCTAGACTGCTACAATATATACTTCCAGTATGACCTGTATATTTATATACTATATGATGTAATGTCTGCCAAACATTCCCCATTGACAATTCGCTTGAGTGTGGTGATAGACTGTGATTCTGCTATCACTCACCCTGCTTCTATCACCGCACCCTGATGACATCTCATTTAAAAGTAAGGAAGTGCGAGAAGCAGGGACTATGGTCATGGTCCCTGTAGATGCATGGAGCAGGGACAGATTCTTTTTCTGCTCTGTCCGACAGAAGTATGGTGGCAGCTACTCAAGCTACTGTCACTTCTCAATCACCACCCTCCTAAAACAAAAGATCATTAGGGGACGGCAGTGACAGAAACTGTGGTAAGCGACCACAATGCCACCCCTTGATGATGTGCTGTTTCAGGGGAGGTGATAGTGCTGCAGAGAAATATCAGGATCATCCTCCTGTGACGTCCCGCTAGTTGAAACATCACAGGAAGAGGAGAACTAAATAACAGATATAGTGAGAATGGCAGGGAACAATATGATAAAGCAAATTACAAAAGTTGTTAGGGCTTAACGATAGATATTTCTAAAGGTATCGGACTACCCCCTTTAAAGGTCAAAACTTTTTTTTTTTTTTTAAGCCAGTGTATTTTCTTTTTTGCTTAGAATCACATTGTCAAGAACAAATTCTTGATCTAAAGACTTTTGCATTAGCATATTATGGCACACGTATAAAGCTGCTATAGAAATCTCATCTCCCCAGGGTACCCGATAAGTTATTGTCTTTTCTAGAAATTACCTACGGTGTGATGTTCTTTCATCATACAAATGACTGTCTTAAGAGCCGAGTCGGCTTGACGTCTCACAGTGTTAAACATTTAGGACTGTGTCATTGGTGCCTTGTACAAGCCTGGGTGCTTGTAAATGCGACACACAATTGTATGTCTTCTCTATAAAGTAAGCTCTGCACATTTTATAGAGCTAACCAGGCACGAAGCATATGGGTAACACATATCAATCAGGTGCCAGTGACATTAATTACAGGCAACCTGCTTTCTCCTTAAGAATCGGTGTTGTTGACTAACCTGCTTAAATATTGCATGGGTCTTGGAAGGAATTGCTGCATACTGTGTTGGCAGCTGCAAAACAAACAGTGTACTGATGCCATGGGGGCAAATTAACCCCGGGAAGACATCTGTTCCATTGTGGGTAGCAGAAAAGTTCATGGCAAACTTAACGAACTGAACACTTAGCAAAACGAAAAACCTGAGCCGGACTATAAGCTGGTATACATGCAAAGTGTAAGGGCGCTTATTCACATTGACGTCGTATGACACATGGTAAGGCTTTCATACTAGAGACAGGTTAGGACCATCCTGTTGGGTACACCGTGACGTGGTGGGATGGCTTTTATTCCTTTTTTTAACTAAGTACTCTATGTTATTTACATGTACATTACTATTTACTCCTTTTCTTGTTGTAGGGTCTATGCTCATTTTGGTTTTTTTCTTGGATTTTGTTTGTGAAATGGCCACAGTGTGAACAAGCCCTTACACTTTGCACGTATACCAGCTTATAGTCTGGTTCAGTTTTTTGGTTTTGCTGTAATTATTTACACTCTGTACCAACAGGGGGGCTAACTTTTCCACATTGCTTCCCTTGGATGGGTGTCTTCTTGGGGTCTCTATCCTGCTCTGCCCTTATTCACATTGACGTCGTATGACACATGGTAGGGTTTTAATACTAGACAGGTAAGAATTGTCCCGTTGGGTACACCGTGACGTGGTGGGATGGCTTTTGTGCTTTTTATTTATCAGAATAACATTAGCTATGTACCCTGTGTTATTTACATGTACCGTTACCATTTACTCATTTACTTGTTGCAGGGTCAACACTCGTTTTTTTTTCTTGGGTTTTGAAAACTTAGCAAGTTGTATGCAAGAGTAGAAAACGTAGAGACAACAATGGAGAATTAGCCCAAAATTGTAAGGTGTAAATTGTAGGAAAGCAGTAGATTAGGTCCTGGATGGTAGATATGTGTCGGTAATGTATGCTGTATCAGTAACACTAGGTTGCTGAGAGGGTTTTAATGTGACTGGACTTTGGATCTGGGTTTTTTGAGTCACCAACAGAACCTGGCAGGGAAAAGTCGACCCTATTATCCAGTCTGGGGTTTACAAGCTCATTCACAGCAGTTGGGTTAACTCAGCAGTGTGGAGTTTGTTGAGATTGGAAAAAGGCAGAACTGCTGGTTAGCCAGCTGTACAAAGAGAGGCGTGCCGGAGCCAAACTGAGAGGTGTTTGTTTGGTGAACACATTTAATACAAGTGTGAGCTGCTGCTGGAAATATTGAGGCTGGTGAGGCTGCTACATTTATGTTGTTTCATTCTACCTGAAGAAAAGGACTGTTTATGTTATCCATTATTACTGAATGAAAGCTGTTTTTGTTTTGGAGCTGTGAAGTTTAAGATGGACAATAAACTACATGCTCTTTTGATATAAAATTCTGTGCCACATATATCCAAGTGGCTACCCAAGAGCATGAACCCCTACAAAGTGCACAAAAGAAAATCATGTTCAATGTACCAAAATAGAAAAAAATAACACTTTACACAAAATAAACTGTGATGACTGTAGACACCAGGGCATTGGAGTCAAAATAAGAGCCATAGAGTTGGCATTGGAGTTAGATCTGGGTGGATCTGGAGCTAAAATCCGTCTTTGTAATGAAAATTTAAATAATATATATTATTCATATTGTATAACAAATTTGACCATGTGATATTTCAGTTTTTCTTTTTTAATAAATTTGCAAAAATTTCTAGATTTCTTTTTTTTCAGTCAAGATGGGGTGCAGAGTGTAAATTAATCAGAAAAAAATGAACTTTTTTGCATTTACCAAATGGCTGGAATGAAACAAAGAGTGAAAAATTTAAAAGGGTCTGAATACTTTCCCAACCCACTGTAGATCCTTGTAATCATTAAATTGAATAAGTCACTTGATCTGTTCATCTCTAATGTAAATTCTTATGTCTAAGCAGGTTCCAATGTGGGAAAAGGATGAAGCATCGAGTGTCCTGTCTGCTTAACGGTATCAAATATTCCTCTATCTATTTTATTGTAACGGTATTAAAATTACACAGCAAACCGTACCGGAGCCTCCATCTTGTAGTGTATGCTGCCTGACAAACGCTCTGGCCAGAGCTATGCCTAATTTTAAAGGGAACCTGTGTTGTCCCCAAACGCTGTTAATCTGAAGATATGGGGTTTATCTGCAGGTTAATGGCATTCTAAAGCCGCCGCACTGGAAGTCCTGCTGCCGGGAGGAAATTAACTTTATTCCTCCTGGCAGCCTCCAGCTTTCAGTCATAGAGGCAGGGCCAGCGCGGCTTCTGTCACTGTACAGTATATAGTAAGCGGCGGCTGTAACCATGCCCTGGCACTGACAGCCAACTCAGTAGTGCATCAGTGTTGAGCCGTCTGTCAGGCAGTTTCAGGGCACGGTTACAGTCAACAATGTGTACTTTGCTGAGCATTGACTGAAGCCGCGCCTCTATGACTGAAAGCCAGCGGTTGCTTGGAGTAATAATGTTAATTTCCTCCCAGTAGCCATGTTGTCAGTGCCCATGTAAAGGGACGGCCGGGGGGCCGATACACTGGAAGCTGTGTGATGTTTTACCTCTGTAATGTCTATTGTTCTAGGGTGTTCCCCTCCCGTGAGGGAGCGTACAGAGCAATTAGAGTCAGAGTCACAAATCATGTCAAACAGTTCTGCTTTATTTTCCTCTGGACATAGCACATCCAAGACACCATAAGGACTTCTTACACAATACCAGCAATACTTCTTCACAATTCTGCTTCTTCTCCTCTGCTACACCAGAATGGACCAATAAGTATTGACGGGATGAGGAGCCCGGTGAAAACGGCACTTCAACTGCTTCCCCTGGAGGCACTTCAATCCAGCATAAGAAAGACACATTTACTAGGTCTTCCACCTCTCTCTGGTTATCCTGCCCGGATACTTCTGATGGCCCATTCGCTGCTACGCTTCAGCACAACCTCTTCCACTGGACTACTGCTGCATAAACCCACTCTCTTTGGACTCACACTACTACAGTGAATCCTTCACCGGCTTCTTCAGGGGTTGCTGGTCCCCTCTTCTTCCTACCCTATACTCAGAACCCAGGAACGTGGACATTCTCACACTAGCAAGGTCCACCCCCGACTGACTCCTGCTAAGAGGAAGTCTTCTTGACAGATTCCTGATTGGAGGCAATCTCTCCCTAGCAACAAGTCCCTAACTATTGTGTCTATTGGGCTGGATGTGCTCTATGCCCCCCTCTAGTGACCAAACCCAAATACTGCATTGACATCTTTTTATAACGTTCTAACTAGATCTCTAATGTGCCCCCATTAGTGATCCCTCGCAAGCTACACTTAACCCATCAATATATACACAACCCTTCTAGTGCCCTCCTCTAGTGACCCCTAGGATGCACTATCTACCTATAACACAACCCCCACATACTAGACATGGCAACAATACCTAACATCATACAGTTTATACAAAACACATATTAACACCATTAAAGGGGATGAGACATTTAAAGAGTTAATCCCCTTCACCTCTTTACACCCGCATGCCTTTAGAGCGCAATTAACCTGCAGATTAACCCTATATCTGCAGGTTAATTGCATTTGGGGACATGACAGGTTCCCTTTAACGCCGTTACAATAAAATAGAGGAATAGTGGATGGAATGTGATTCTACCCTATGGAAGACAGCAAACTCTACAGCCGATCTTTTTCTCATAAAATTGGTTTTCTTTTCTGGGCACTGAACATAAACACAATAAACACTTTTTCTTCGGTGATATTTTTGTGCTCACTCAAAAATTCCATCCTGCGCTGAATGACTCTGAATAATACCGTACACACACACCCGCTATATTTGGAAATAGCAGCCGAGGGCACAACGGTTTAGAAAGAAGGTTCTGCTGCTGCCTATTTGTCATGCGATTTAACTCGTACTTTAGGACTGAAAGTAGATTAGTGGCATAATGTCTCAGATTCTGTATCAGCATAATTGCCTGCTGGAGGCAATGATGTACCAGGATAATAGTATACTATATTAATTTTCATGGTGTGGAAAGGTGAAGTGTGGGGCTAAGCAGAAAGTGCAATATTTAATGTGTCTCACAACAGATTAATTAAAAAAAAAAACGTGGGTGACCTAAGTTCAAATTAGTTTATTTAGAACACAATATAACAAGACACAGCTCATCGATTTTTTCATAATATATCTATCCATTTCTTTGTTACTGAGCTTCTAAAATCCAGATTCTGCTAACTGTAGTCACCACTAGGTGGAGCACAAGAGGTACCGGCATACAACTGTCACTGGCGTCACTTCTGAATAGAGAAAGCATCCAAATCCCCCCTTGAAAAGGCTGCAGACAGTTTGCTAGTGTGTTTTGCATTGCTTTCATTCATTACCTGTTAGTAAACTTTACAGTGGTTCAATGATTGACACCAGGAGTGTACAAAGATATAGAAATCATAAGGGCCCCATAGCAGAAGTCTAAATTGCCCTCCATCCAAAAAAAAGATATATTTCGTGGGATCACAGAAGAGCACATCTCACAACTTTGCAGCCCTTCGAAAATAATTATGCTCCCATTGAAGCCCCTTAGTGTTCTCCCACATTTAGATACCCCTTTCGTGGCCCCATAAAGTATGATGCAAACAAAAATGCCCCCCAAGCAGAGTATAATTCCATCACAGCGAATCAGTCCACAAATACCCTCCACATGCACAGTATGATGACCCTACAGTACCCCTCGCAAAGTATGATACCACCATAGTGACCCCAAAGCAGTATAATGCCCCCAGAGTGATCTCAACACAGAATGATAGCCCCCACAGTCCCCTTCACACAGCATGATGGCCCTGATACAGTCCTCTACACTGATGGTGGACCTCACACAACTTTTCCCACTGTATAATGGCTAACACACCGTATAATGGCCCCTTCTAACCCTCCAAACAGTTAGATGACCCTCACACCGTATAATGGCCCCGCATAGCCCTTTAAACAGTATAATAGTCCCCACATAGCCCTGCATACAGTATAAATGGGCCCCACACCCTTCCACATAGTATGATGTCCCCCCCTCACAACCCTCCACACAGTATGATAGACCCCACACAACAGTATACAGCTTTCCTAACATTTTTCCCATTAAATCCATTTTATCTTCGGTTTTGTATGTTTCATTGTCACTCCGTAAAAGTGGTGTAATAATGGCGTGACAATATTGTTCCCAGCAGCGATCTGGGAGTCAGAGATGTGTCCAGGAATCTTCTCCATGCTGTTCCTATTCCATCTGAGTCCTGTTTCCATCCATTTCAGTGATTTTCTCCCCCCCTTCCCAGACAGTCCTGTTAGGGCCTGCCAGAAAAATGCTCGAGTTTTCCATTGACTTCCATTATGATCGTTACTTGGGTCAAGCACCCGAGCAGTATGACCATGAGTAACAAGTGTTAAAGCATTTTAGTGCTCGCCCGTCACTGATGACAACCCCTTTCCATGTGCTCTAGCAGGGCGTACAAACCATCCTTGACAACTATTTGAGTCTATCATATATTCAGAGAAGACACATTGCCTTTTCCAGTCCCTCTTTGCCCTTTTCATCCTCCTTTTTGAAATGAAAATTGTGTTTGCTTGCAGATTTGCCACAAAAACTGAAGGATTTACTAGTGCCAGCGAAGCGAATCAGATTCCTGTAAGTCTCATGCACACGCTGCTTATTTTTTCCTCGCAGATTTAAAGCACATTCAGATCTGCAGCATGTCAAATCTCAGTGTTTTTACAGCTTTTTTTCACCTACTGTAATGAATGGGAAAAACTTGTCCAAACGCATCAAAAATGTGCATATTTTATGTGCGTTTCTCCTGCCAACACATCAGTATTTGCAGCAGATTTGCAGCAGATTTTTCTGCTGCAAATATTGAATGTGTGCACATGCCCTAAGAAACAATGGTCAGTCATTTATTTGAACTGGTGGCATTAAACTATTCCACGGTGGCTCAGTGGTTAGCATTGTAGCGCTGGAGTACTGGGTTCAAATCCCACCAAGGACAACATCTGCAAGGAGTTTGTATGTTCTCCGTGGGTTTCCTCTGGGTTCTCTGGTTTCCTCCCACACTCCAAAGACATACTGATAGGGAATGTAGATTGTGAGCCCCAATGAGGACAGTGATGATAATGTGTGAAAACTGTAAAGTGCTGAGGAATATGTTGGTGCTATATACATAAAGAAATTATTATTATTATAAAATAATATCTCTGATCATTTAAGGTTTCAGTTACTGACTCCATGTCAATTAATGTCACAGTGACCTCATACAGAGAGGATTTAACATTTAAGATATGGTTAATAATTCTATATTGTCATATCCCTACCTGGACTTGCTCCAGCAACATCTGCTTCTGTCTTCAGGTGCTGCTATAATCATTCTGCGGTTGGCATTTGTGATGGAGTAGATGTCATGGCCAATAGTGACAGAGACATTGTCCAGGAAGAGACACCGGTTGGCCGAGACCTGTTGTGCCGCCCAGTCATACAGATTGGGTATGTATAATCAGTTCACTGGACAGCACCACTTCTTATTTAAACTACCAGCATACTACTGGTAGTTGCCAATTACTGCTTGTTTTCTCCTCTCTCTCTCTAGTACTACTCCTTATGCTCTGATCCTGATTTCTGACCAAGTTTGCTTATAATCCCTCTTATTTATGACTCTTGCTAGTCTGACCACTGACCACCCGGTAACTGACGTTGGCTTATACCCTTATAGTCTTTTGCCTACAGATTTTTTTCCCTGGTTCTATTTCTCTTGTTAATATGCTGGCTAGCTAAACCATCCCTAGTTCAGGTTCACTCATTCAGCCAGCATCTACTTCGTGTAGACAACCCAGAGTGCCCCAATGTAAGTCAATATCCTTTGGGACCTTCTCAAAGGAGTGGCTAGAACCAAGTCTGTCCAAGTTATCCTTTTCGGCCTGACGGTTTCTGATAGACATTATACATATAAAGTGGACTGCTCCCATTATAGTAGTCAAGTAACTGTCTCTGATCTGGAGTTAATATAATTTAGTATGTACCATTAATTGTAAAACTGACAGACGTCTGTCCTGAATGGCGGCGCTCCCATGACATATCACTGAGAATTAGATAAAATTGCCTGTGATATCAGACATCGGGACAATCTTCACAGAACATGAAACTCTCAAGAGATGACAAAAAGTTTCAGTGTTAGTAAATTATCCTTTGGCAGACAGACTTCCAACACTTATGAATGCATCAAACTGATGACACTCATTTTCTATTACCGTCATTCTCCCACCAACTCTCACTCTCGCTGTTGCCAAAAAATCTAGAAAGATGTCAAAAGATGTGACAATTTGACAGATTGAGGAGCAGAAAGTTTTGCGTCGTAGCACTCGGGGAGAAGAACAATGCCAATTACACTTAGATAACAACATGTAGACACTTTATAAGGAGTTTCTGAGGATTGTACTTGGTATCCCGGGTCCCCCATTCACTATATACTTCTGTACCATAAGGTTCTGAATATAAACATGATTTCAGGATTGGTCGTCTTCTATGATGTGGCTCAAATATGATTTTATAAACTCTGGAATACAAGTTTATGAGGACAACTGAGCTACTAATGACCTGATGATCATTTCGGTGGCAAACATAATATACAGTGGTACCTGCAAGCATTTTGTCCTATTTTCACACCCTTTTAAATGGTCAAGTAAATAAGCTTTGTAATATATGTTATCAGGGAAATCTGATGCTTTCTCCACTTCTGAGCCATTTCTCCTCCTTGCTTCCTGAACTCATCATTCCCTCTAAAATACTAGTCTTAAGGGAAGATGGACTGCCAGATCACTGAGAGATCAACTTACAGCTGCCCAATGAAGTCTATAAACAGGAGAAGATGGAGATAGAAAGAAAGGACGCACACAAACCGTATTGCTGCTTTCTCAGAAGTGTTCACTTCAGTGCTGAATTTACAGATACACTGCTCATTCCTGCTACATAATGTCTTCCATTATGCTGCTGCTTCTCAACATGCGCTACATAGGGGCAGGAGAGAAGGAATCCTTTATATCTGTGTGTAGTGTATGGGAGACACCATAGCAGACAGTCTCCACCCACAAGCTCAGAGACAAGTGTGGTACTCGCAGGTACGCGGGATGCAATGACGAGTCGGAGACGGAGCGAGCTTAAATTCAACCTTTATATAGGGGTTATACGGATAGCTGGTAAGCTGACAATAGTTCTCCTCGCAGGGAAGTTAGACAATAATACACAAATAACTTGGTATACGTGGTGCCGACAACTATATGGCCGCGATCTGGCCGACTACAAGTCCTAGAACTATAATGAACAGTTAACAGTGTGTCACTTATCCTTCTCTGACGTCCGGCAGAGCTGTTGTCCAGGAGGTGTCTGTTCGGCGCCTCAGCCGCTGGGCCCAGCCGACGACGAGCTGTCGGAGGCTTCGGGCGTTCCCACGCCCTGGTGCGGAAGGGGCGCAACAGGTCCTGGAAGAGTTCCCCCGGCGTCGGGA
>VIAB01000042.1:5823-26493 GCA_009801035.1 Oophaga pumilio
ATCTATCTATCTATCTATCTATCTATCTATCTATCTAATCCATCCATCTCTCCATGTAGTACCAGACCCATCTTTCTCTGCACTTTTCCTTTCTCAGCTTGGTGTGTGCACACAGAGATTAAGAAAATGATCGGTGAATGACTTCATGATTTCGGTTGAATATCCGCATTTCCGCTAATTGCTTTGCAAATTAAAATGTAGATTTTTGCTAACTCCAATTTAATCAGGAGAACTTAGCTCCAAGGTATTCGGTGCTACTAGATATTCAGTTTCGGGGTCCGTGACCTACCTGCGTGACGAGTAATACCCGTGTTGATTGTTGATGCCTCGTACAGTCACCTCCGGCATCTTCCTGAGTGATCACTATATTGGGGTGCGATGTTGACCCTCACTCATTAGATATCTGCATGTATGATTATTCCTCTATAGTCTCCTTTTACTGGGATTGCTCCGTTCTTTTTAGGCTGCTGTTTATGGATCCTGTATTTTATGTATGGCGCAGTAGACAGTGTGTCAGAGAGTCTGCTCCTCAGGACTGATGGCATCTCATCAGTGTCACTCGTCAGTGGCTTGTCCTTAGGGGCATCTGTGATTGCCCTATTCAGAACCCCCACTAATCATACAATGCCTATGAATGATGACTAAAATATCAGAAAAAAATGTTTGTTTTTTTTCCCCTTGACACAGCGCCTCCTTTGGCCATAGTCCATGTCTGGTATTGCAGTTCTGCACGTTAAGTTGCAATACCAGACAACCCTTTTATTTCAGTCCCTAGGCATTAGAAATGAACAATTCGATTTGAGATGCCTTGGTCTGACATTGAGTTCAGTCCCCCGTGGCAGCCGGTCTTCACTTTTGCACTCGTCATCCTCGGTCCAGAATCCTGGGCGACCGGGAACTTACTAGGCTCCTCAACTTCATGACGTTGCATGATGCCTACTGACTGGGTCTAAGGCAACATCATGTCGTTGAAAAGGCGAGAAAACGCCAGGGTGCCCGGGATGCCAGGCTGAGGATGATGGGCACATAAGTAAAGACCGGCTGCCTCAGGGGACTGGATTGGATGCTTGACACAAATCAAATTTCTCATCTCTCATTACTAGGACTTGAAATCAAGGGGCTATACATTTTTGGAGAATAGACACATTTTAGAGGGGTGTCTCAACCACTCGTTAGTCGGTTAGTGTCTTGGGTTAGACTTTTAAGAATGAGGCAAGTAAAACTAACTAATGTTTTGCCGACTTTGCCTTAAAAAATTTGAAGGCCATTTCCACCTGAAATAAAATCACAAGAAATTATATCTTCTTATTTCAAAAATTGTCTCCCACCACTGCTTAGATTTAAAAGTCATAGTGACTACCAATAGGGAGCAGCCCAAGGGTGTGGGTTGTTCCTCATGGGTGGAGTAATCTTTTCCAATTGGCCCTTGTATTAAAACAGAACAAAACCAGGAGGAACTTTCCAAAAGGAGACGTCCACCAATCCCTTCTCCTGCTCCTGGAAAATAAGAATGGAGTACCATGGTGCAGCAGCGAAAGCCACATCCAAATGGGGGTGCAAAAAAGCCCGTAATTTTACAGTAACCTTAAGGTTTTAATGGCAAAATTGTGTTCTCTTTCGTTCCTGTGTATGGCGAGATACTGTTGTTGCATTTTGGTACCAAGCCAAATGAGTGAAGAAGCATTGAGCATTATGATCCCAATTCAGAAATATGTATTGATTGCAAATGTCAATATGGGCCCCTTCTTCTTTATACATACTCCAGGAATTAAGTACTTATATGTACTGGTTGATTTGTAGATTTTTGTAGGAAGTGCCATTTAAAGGGAACCTGTCTGCACATTTTACCTATTGAGGTTGTGGTATGTTTGAAAAGGCATTTGTCCCCCAATCAAAACGATACCTGTTGTGAACGTGTTTGAGACGACTTCGGAGCTGAGGCTCCATCTGGTGGTTGCTGAGGGTATTAAACCTATGTTGAACAGCAAAAGTCCACCACCTGCAATTGATGAATGTTTATCAGGTGGGACGGACTGGCCTGATATAAGTGAGGTGAACTCCCATGATCCTCGCCGATGATCAATTGTTACTTCCTGGTCTTGGTTGGAATTCAGCTTGCTTTCTGCTGTCTCCTGCTATCATTCAGATAAGTTACTTTCTGTTTTTTTTTCTGTGGTTTGATTTTCCTTTTTTTGTTGCCTTGCTTTTTGAGTTCAGCCGGTTCCCCTTTGGGGGCTTGTGCTGGTCTCTGTTCTCTTTTTGTATTTGTTCATTTGCTCAGTTCTTGTGATTTTTTACTGCTGGGTAGCTGTGTGTTCACACCAGAGATCTGATATAGGTGGTCTCAGCATTTTTGGATTCAGAAGTGTTGGCGTTTTTCTTAGGGTTTTTCTGGGTTGCAGACAGTATTCTCTCCTCTGCTGTCCTATCTAGACAGTTTTGGGCCCCAGCATTTGCTCATTCTATTTTCTGTCTGTGTTCGTGTTTTCATCTTGTCTAACCGCCATTATATGTTTGGGGGCTTCCTATTCTTTTGGGGCTCTACTCCGGGGCAGTTAGCTTTCCTCTTTCCATCTTCAGGGGTAGCTAATCTCTCCGGCTGTGACGAGGCATCTAGGGGCACCGTAGAAACGTCCCACGGCTACTTCTAGTTGTGCTGTTAGTTTAGGGGTCTGCAACCTATTAGTTCCCAACCTCTCTGGTGTTTGGCTGCCTTTGCGGTTTTTTGCTCCTGCCCTCCTTAGCAACCAAAACATAACAGATACCTTTTTTGTAGAGATCCGATGTGCGAGTCATAAGAAATCTAATGTAGAAGCCAGCATCAAATCAGGTTGGAAGGAAGTGCACTGTGGGCGTGTCAATTCACATGGGCTTGGCATTGACAGTGCACTTCCAATCTAATTTGCATATGGCTTCTACACTAGACTTCTCATGATTGGCACATCGGATCTCTACAAAAAAAGTATCATTTTTATTGGGGGACAAAGGCCTATTCAGGCATACCATTACTTCTATTAAAAAATTCTCGACAGGTTTCCTTTAAAATAATTTTAGAGGTAAGTAGATAAAATTGACACTGGAGCCGTTGAGGGAAATTTTTTTGGCTGAAACACAGTTAAGTGCTCAGAGGCCGGAGCAGGTAAGGTGAAGTGAGAAAAGGAGCTTTATTAAAGGAAACAAAGTTATCTAGTAATGTCTCGAGTGAAAGAGAAGAGACACAAAAGAGCAGAAGGAAAATTGCGTATATTTCTCGCTGAGTATGAAGAAAGACAAGAACGCCCGTTATTGGCATTTTCCACTTACATTTTCCGCTATGGTGTAATGTCTTTTCTCGTACCTCTTTTAACTCAGCGGCGGCTCTCGTGTCCCCGCTGCTCTGTTTACATTGCTTATGCTGAGCCTTCCATATAATGGAGCGATACTCTTACCGGTGAGCTAATGCTTAGAGTATACGGAGACAGCTGGGCACACTATTACTGTGTCTGGTCTGAATGCGAGGGTCGGTAATGCCCGCGTTATCTTCGATCATCCTCAGTTTTTCTTTGCCATTTTCTTGCCATATTTCCATTGTAGGGGTAAAGGAATAATCCACTGCTAGATAAGATCTCGCAGATAACCTCTTCCTCTCCAGAGAGATGTAGGATGCTATGAAGCTTCCCGGAGTTCCATAAGAGAGATTAATCTCATACAACCCTTTAACAAGGTGGCCTCAGTCTTCGGCCAAATCCGTGACTCATGCAAAATGTGAAAAAAAAGAAGGGAAGGAAGTAGGTTTTTCAGAAAAGGACATTTGGATAGTAAATTAAAGGGGTCGTCCAGTTTATAGGACAGGCGATCATCTATTGATCGATGGGGGTTCAGCCACTTTGACCTGCACAGATCGTCAGAACAGATCATTTGTATCCCTGATAGGGCTCTTGCAGACATATTTGCGATCCGACAACTCAGATCGCACTCACACCAATTTTATTCTATGGGGCCCATGTCCTATTATTTTCCTGGACCCAGTCTATCCGAGCCAAAAAATTCCAACATGCATGATTTGCATACGTAAATTGGATCGCACTCGGCCATGCAAGTCAATGGGTCCATCAAAAAAATTCGAGTTCCATGGGCTCACGGAATGGAGAAGATGGTGAATTTTTTTTTTACCATCTTCTCCAAATCCAAGAAAATCGGATCACACTCTGATCTAACGCTGATCAGAGTGTGATTAGCATAATTGGCCCGATTTTTTAGAATAAGATAATATATGGTCATGTGACCCTAGCCTTAAAATGAAGGGTCATTGCGCATGCTCAACTTCCGCGGGGCTGCCGAGTGCTGCTCTCTGCTGCAGCCCCATAGCGGATGAATGGAGCTGCCATTCCTTTCTAACAGGGATGAAAGTGCCATGTCAGGGATAAAAATTCCCAGCGATTAGACCCCTATGATAAACAATTTTTGTCACCTATCCACAAGACTTGTTTCCACTAGAGAATCCCTTTAATTACAAAAACTTGAGAGGAGATAATTGTAGCTGTACCTCCCAAAGTGTGCGTGGGCTATCCAGCGGGCATTTCACCATAAAGGTAAACTAGACAGGAGGAGCTAAACGGATGTATAGTTTTATGGGAACAGATGTTACAGAATAACTTGTATTTTACTCATTGAAATCTCTGCATTATTTATCTTTTGGAGTCCAGTGGGCGGTCTTATTCAATGATAGCATTCAAGTAGGACCTCCCACTGGACTACTAAGTTTAGAAATTTTTAAATTAGGGAAGTATAATTTATAGTTAGTCATTCCCCTCAATTAATCTTCTACTCTAAACAATACTTCCCATGCAGTAGGCAATAGATTCCCTTTAAAGTGGACATGTCACCACCCCTGACATATTTGTTTTAGTAATTGCTTGCATTCCTCATGAAATGACCGCTCTGGGTAATCTTTTATTATAACTCTCTGTTGTATTGTTTCTCTTTCTCTGTTATGCCTTCTAGAAATTTATGTGTATTTTGACAACTGGGCATTATTTTTTTTAAAGTGGGTGTGTCCCTTCACTGCCAGCACTCATTGGACAATGTCAGACACACCTCCAAGTAGTAAAATGTCAGACACACCGCCAGGTAATATAATGTTAGACACGCCCCTGAGTAGTAAAATGCAAGACACACCCCCGGGTAGTAAAATTTCAGATACACCCCTGAGTAGTAAAATGCCAGACACACCCACGGGTAATAAAATGTCAGACACCCCCCCGAGTAGTAAAATATCTGACAAACCCCTGGGTAATAAAATGTCAGACACCCCCCCGAGTAGTAAAATGTCATACATTCCCCCAGGTAATAAAATGTCAGTCACATCCCTGGGTAATAAAATGTCAGACACTTCCCCGAGTAGTAAATGTCAGACACACCCCTGAGTAGTAAACTGCCAGATACCCCCCCCGAGGAGTAAAATGTCAGACACACCCCCAGGTAGTAAAATGTCAGACACTACCATGGGTAGTAAAATTTCAGACACACCCTCGGGTGGTAAAATGTCAGACACACCCCAGGGTAGTAAAATGTCAGACACACCCCAGGGTAGTAAAATGTCACACACTCCCATGGGTAGTAAAATGTCAGACACACCCTCGGGTGGTAAAATGTCAGACACACCCCTGAGTAGTAAAATGTCAGACACACCCCCGGGTAGTATAATCCAGTTCTTGATTTATTTATATTTTTCTACGAGGAATAAAAGGGGAATGGAAAAATGTAGAATGAAACAAAAGGTGCTCCAGAAATGTTATTTTATGGGTAATTTAGGAATTTGGTAAAATGGGAATGGGGGGGCACTTAATTTGTTTGCTCAATAGTTAAGGCAGGAAGAGCAGCTGTGGAGCACAAACTTCAGCTTCAAGAAGTAAAATTCCATACAGATAGTGTGTTTTCTTCTAGCAATTTCCACCATTCCATGTCTGGATTGTATGATACTCGTCACTATGTAGTTAGGATCATTTTTAACTGATTTTTGCCAGAAGCAACACTGCGGCATTTGAGTGGTAGAAGCGCTTTAAATTGACTGCTTTGTGCTCCCTTTAATTGGTGCGGCGACTTCAGACTGAAGGGCATTTATAATGGTCGCATCAAAGGCACATACTGTTTGTGATTTTAATATCAATGAACAATAGGCCCTTTTGTCAATCATCATTAGTGGCTGAGACCAAAAATTTGCATATCACTTGAATTCTTTATTAATTATGGTTTTGTTTCGAAAAATCTACGTGCAAAAATGAAAATGAAATCATCCCTCTTTATACCCACTGCATAGGAAAATAAAACCATAAAAATGCCCTTCTTATGACTTTTTACCCCTACTATAAACCTACTTAAAGGGAAAAAAAAAAAACAAGTAAAAATGTCCCTTTTAACCCTTGAAAAATAATCCTAGGGTAAAAAGCATTACTTGACCTGCTTCTTAATTACTATGAAAAAAAGGTGTCTGTTGATCTGGAATAACAAGATAGGACAAGTTAATATTCCTTAATGAGAAGGGTCCTCCTGCCAAAAAATATCCCCTCTGAGATACCTCTGCCAGGTCCAGTTCATTTTCTCTGCAGCACCTCCTCAGGAGTAAGGAAGTATTACACATTCCCATCTTTCCCATCTCCAAGATCCTATCCCAACATGTATTAGGTGTAATAATAATTATATTAGCAAATAACTCTAATTAGAAATGTAGTATAGTTCTTCTGATTTGCTATTTCTCTTTCCTCATGTGCATGCATTGCAGGACCTTGGGTATCTATTGCTCGACCACTAATGTAGTGACAGTTAGTTAGCTAGTTGCTAGTGGTCGTAACCGTGGGTAACTAAAGTCCTGCAATGACAGCACATGAGGAAAGAGACATGGCGAATCAGAAAAACTATACCACATTTCTAATTGGAGGTTTTGCTAATATTATTATTATTACATCTACTACAAATTGGGATAGGATCTTGGAGATGGGAATACCCCTTTTAAAGATGACTTGTCACTTACCATTAATATGTTATTTTATTGTACCTGATGTAAATGCCGCTGTTCTCCTGAATTCGACATTGTTTTTCTTTTGTTCCTGCTCCTCTTCGTTCCTGAGATATGGCACTTTCTTTTCCATTTTAAAATTTAATCTTATGAACCTCGTGGGCGGGGCATTCAAGGTGTCTACTTGAAGACCACACCCAGTTGTCTAAAAGACTAGGTTAATATACAGGGAAGAAGGGGGAATATCTCAGGAATGGAGAGGCGCAGGAACAAAAGAAAAACATCGCCGGATTCAGGAGAATGGCGGCATTTACACCAGGTAAATAAAAATACAGATTTTTGATAAGTGACTGGTCATCTTTAATTAAAGAATGTGCGTCCTTTGACTCAAATTTCATAGATGGGTAATTGAAAATAGGTTTTCTGAACCCCACAATCCCGATAAGGTTTGGGAAGTAAGAAAAATGATCTCTCTTATGGTTAATTAAGCTCAGGAGATGCACTTCATCCATGCTGTACCGTGTTTGGAGGAAGAGCCTGTGTACGGAAAAGAAAGTAAAAAATATTTTGTTTTCTACCACATTAGAGAGCATGACTAAGTACTTGTTTGTTGTGTCTATGTAGGTTTGCATAGAAGTTGTATGAAAAAACAGAAGGATATTTGTGATCCGCAACATTTAAAGAGGAACTTTTACTAGATTTTTTTATTTAAACTCAGTACCTCCTCCAATTCTCATTGCTCCACTGATTCTGGAACAGTTTTTCTTTTTTTTCTTCGCCCCTCCTTTCCAAAGTTATACCCCCTAAGTAATAAAGGTACAAATTTTCCGTTCAACCAACTGGACGTGTACCGCAGAACTCCTCTGCGTTTTGATTGGCCAGCATCAAAGGAGAAAATGTAAATATACCACAGAACACTTCTGTGGTACACGCCCAGTTGGCTGAAGGGAATATTTGCACCATTATTACCCAGGGGCATAACTTTGGAACGGAGAGGCGCAGAAAAAAAAGAAAAACTGTTCCAGAATCAGTGAAACAGCGGCAATTGGAGGAGGTACTTAAATTAGAAAAATACGGTGAAAGGTTCTCCTTAAAGTTGTTCCTTTTTTCACATTGAGCGTGCCAGGACTTATGTATGTGAGCTGTAGGCAGCGATAACACTAATGTCCTACTCTGTGCCTGTTATAAGCTACTTAGCAAGTAACTGGTTATATGTGTACAAGTGTCGGCACCATAAAACATGCGGTTATAGAAAGTAATGAGTCTCTCCGTGCATAATAACTAATGACCATATGTTTCCATGAACACTTAGTGATAAATTTAAAAAAAAAAAAATCCTCCTTTCTTGCCACATTTATTAAAAATCCTGAAATCATTTATTCCACATAGGATCTTTTGGGACCCCTTTGTTACAAAAATAAATTTTTTATTGAATTAAAAGATTCTGCCGAAACACAGCAGCTCTGTCAACACCATAGTGGCCGCGGCCGGTTACTGCAGATCCACGCCCCTGTTCATTTCAATAGGGAGTGGCTCTGCAGTACCCGGACGTGACCACTGTAAAAGTGAC
Organism: Oophaga pumilio; assembly: GCA_009801035.1. Lineage (NCBI taxonomy): Eukaryota > Metazoa > Chordata > Amphibia > Anura > Dendrobatidae > Oophaga > Oophaga pumilio. The sequence continues at coordinate 14,388 of VIAB01000042.1, forward strand.
GGAGCTGCTGTGTTCCAGTTGCATCTGAGAACTTCTGATTGGTGGGAGCGACGAGTGTCGCACCCCACGATGGGATATTGATGGCCTATCCCTAGGATAAAAAAGTAGTGGTTGACCCCTATAAATATTGGACCATAAACGCAGTTCTTCTACAACTAAGAATGGGACAAACTCCACAATAAAGCTATATATACATACTGAAGAGTACAAAATTCAATATATGATTTTGAACTGCATTACTGCCATGTAGATTATTCTATGGCAAGACCCTAATTATTCATTAGGCACAAGGTCTACAAATTTAAAGGGCAGATAGGATCAGACGTCCGATTTTCTCGTAAGAGCGCTCTCCGTAGTTTTCACGGAAAGCACTCGCACCTGTGATAGTCTATGGGGCCATTCACTTGTCCAGGATTATTCGAGGTCCGTGTAAAATCTCGCAGACGTGTCCAACTTTGATCCAAGCATCGGCAACGCAAGCCTATGGGTCCGTGAAAAAAATCGGACCACCCTGGAATGATTTTTCACGGACTGTCAGAACGGAGAAGGTTAAACATTTTTATATTTTTCTCCACGTACAAGAAAAACTGATGACACTCGGACCAAACTCTGATCCAAATAATTGGTCCGTTTTTCGCGTACGTCTGAATGAATCCTTAGACCGATACGAGGAGAAGTTCTCAGCCAAATATGGGGGCTTTCACCACCTCCAGAAGTATGCTACAAAAAAAAACTGAACAGAATGAAGCAAATGTGAACAGGTGCGATCAACGTTCATTTTGTGAAGTTTCCCCAGCTGAGTCAACTCCCTAGTTTTTCCTGTAGCATCGGCGCAGGCTGCCAACTGCTATCTGTACTAAGTGGCTAAAGGCAGCGAGTATAATGGTGGTGTCATCGTGGCGGAGACTGACAGTTGATGTTCTGGAGATGATGGGGGGAGAAGAATCCTCCTTATCGAGGTCCTTGGGGATTCCTTGTCACTCAGATACTTAAGCTTCGAGCGGTTCCACTTATCTGCACCGCTACACCGGGAGATGTAGACGTCTCGGTCAGATAGAGCATGCAAGTAAATCACGGAGAAGCATCTCGCGGGGGCGGTCAATCCTTAACCGTGGACCGACGTGGTCCGTCACATGCTAACATTTTGTCAAAAGACTCAAAACGAGTTGTAGCATCATGGCTTCTATGATGTCATGACTTATGAGGTCATTAATCAGTGATGTCATACCAACTAGTTATTAAAATATTTTGATGGCTTCAGTTGTCACAACGGTAGGAATTTTTGTGTTTATGCGGTGTACAGTTAAAACATCTCGCAGAAAAGGACGTACCGCTCCGGCAGGCTGGGAGTTTACGACGCATGCTGGTTTTGTTATGCATTGATGGCTAGCTGAGCTGAATCGGCTCCGCGCGTTGCATGCTGAGTACTCGTACCTAGTGATCAGAGTTAAACAGGAAAGTTGTTTCTGTACTGAGAGCTCCGGGACGCATTAATATTCCTCAAAATAGACAAGTGAAAGACAACTTCCAAGTAGGATGTGTGACTTGAATGCAGAGAGCCGGAATAGACAGCATAGCCTTCTCGCCATTTCTTCTGCCTTCCAGTAGCACAATTCCTCTAGCTTTTCTAGCTTTGGAGGTAGAAATGGGCCCCTTACCTTTTGGGCCCCTGTGCACCAATGATATGTCCTCCCCTGATTTCACCTTTTTTCCCTTCCGCCGAACTTTACTCTTTTCTATATTTTCTTAAAGAGCTTCCCTCCGTAGAGCTTGCGTGAGTCCTTGATGGTCTCCTTACTTCCTCCTCCTCTAGGGCCGGGCATGTAGCTGCAGCAGCCAATTATCATCCCTATATCTGCGATTGGCTGCAGTGGTCTCATGTCCATACAACCAGAACAGGAATCATAGAAATCGGGATCAAAAACAAAAAAGTCACAGCTGTCTGCTCCAGTCATCTTCTGCATCTTAGCAAAGCGCACCCCATATTCCGTGTAATTACAGATATCCCGTATACTAAGCTTTATTAGTTGGCGAGAGTGGTATATGTGACTATATCAGAGTAGGAGAATTCGTTACAGCACGAGTCCCGTGATCCACAGCAAAATCTCGGAAAGGAGACAATTTTGTAAAGGTTAGAAAACGGTTTATGATCACTGGCAAAGAAAAGATTGATCCCAGAAAACGCCATCCATTTGTCTTTACCCCTTTTCTGCCTTCCTTCATTCTAGCTTAGTTGTCTCCCTTCCCTTTATGCTCATTGCCTCCTTTCCACCTTCCTTCCTATTATACTCACTTCCATCTTCCTTTATTTTTCTCTACTTACCTCCCTTTATTTTTTCTTTATTTTCTACTTCTACTACTCCATCCATTATTTTTGTCTTTGCGTCTATTTCCTCCTTGCTGCTATTTGCTCCATGCTTTTTTCCTTTGTTCCTCCGTCTTTGCCTTTCCTTGCTTTCTTCATCCATCTTTTTCTCATTGTAGTCATTTTTTTCCATTTCCATCCTCCCTAATTCCTTGCATTTTTTGCTTTTTTTATTTTTCTGCCCTTCCTCCGCCTCATTTCCCTTTTTTTTTTTTATGCTCAAGTCCCTTTTTGTTTCCTTCCAGCTCTTGTCTCAGCCCAATAGAAAATAATCAAATTGTGCAGAAATTAAAAACGTAGTAAGTACAAAAAGTAATACATTTTCAGCACTGACTTGGCAGAGGTTGACATACAAAGACTACATGGGACTTTCCTATCCGGAATGTGTTTACCCAGAGAGTTGCACCCACTTTCTTTAAGACGTCTGCCAATTTGTGGTGCAAACCAGTAAGATGTACTCTGATCATGAGATGTCCAATTTATTGTGTCAATTGTGCTATTTTCACTTAAAGGGAATCTATCACCAAGTTTTTGCTATCAAATCTAGCATCAGCATGATGTAGGGACAGAGACCCTGATTCCAGCGATGTATCACTTTGTTTACTGGATGCAGCAGTTGTGATAGAATCACAGTTTTCTCTGCTGCAGATCTAGCAGTGCTCGGAATGCTGAGCTGTGTATAACCCCGCCCACACCACTGATTGGCTGCTTTCTGTGTTTGCTGTCCATTGACAGAAAGCTGATGTGGGCGTGGTTGGACTAGAAGGCATGTGACACCTAGTCCTGCAGTGATAATCGCCTGCTGATAAAACACTGATTTTGTTGAAACAGCAAAGCAGCAGTCTAGGTTGCCATGAAAAGAGTGGGGCTTTGTCCTCAATATTTGTAAAAGACTTATCTGCACTCAGATAATATATAGCCCTTATATCTTGTAGTCTATGGTCATGTTAATGTTGTTAGTCCCGGCATTATGGAGTCCTGTTGCGTATTAGTCAGGGTTCTGTACATAGCGCTGCCTTATTACATAGCACAGTGTGTCACGTCATCTGTAGCTGTGCCGGTGACAAGGACAACAGCGGGGAAGAATGTTTTAAAAGTGTAATTTCAAGGAAAAAAGGTTCTTTACTTATTCTTCCCGTCAACTCCCTGTCGTACGACTCGAGAACATTGAAACCTTAACTTTAAAGGTATAAATGTTTGATTGAAATCTGTTTTTTTTTTCCTATCACTGCACAAATGGATATATTTTTATGGATCGACGTCCGAAATCTCCACTTGCTGTCATTCAGTGGAACCAGCGGGATAAAAATCCATCCCGGCCACGTGGAGGTCACAGAGGCGCATGGTTCGTTACAAGAAGGAACTTTAATGATTGTACTGTCACTCAAGACTCAAACCTAGAAAAAGCAAAAAACGAGCAAGAACCAGGGTATTTGTAAAAAGAAAGGGTAAAACTTAACTTTTAATAAAGAGAATTAAAAGGTTTACACGTTTGGATATATGGAAAACCAAAAAAATGAGCCGGAGCATAAGTTGGTATATGTGCACACTGTGGTCATTTCACAGACAAAAGCCAAGAAAAAAACAAAAAAGCATTCACCCCATAGCAAGTAAATAATAGTAAATGTAAATAACATAGGGAACTTAGTTCACACTGTTGATCGTAAAAGCCATCCAACCGCGACAAGGTGACCCAGTCGGGATGGTCCTATCTCTAGTATCAAAGCCTCACATTATGTCAGCCGACCTCCATATAGATAATGGCAGAGCAGGACCCATTGTGTATATGTGTATATTTGTGTAGATTTACAGTACAGCAAACACACAAAAGAATTGATGGGTGAGCCCCCTTAAAAAAACCTTGGCATAAATTGTATATATAAATATGGTAAAAAATAATGAATAAATATGTGCAATTATTGAGGGTACACAATATATCAGCTGATTTAGATTGAAATATATTTTGTGTAAAGTAAGTAACATAAGGAAAAATAATGGCAACACAGGAGTAACCTGATCACCCACCAAACACCCAACACATGTTTCACAAATGCTTTGTCAGGCATCAGACCCCTGATGAAGCATCTGTGAAACGCCCTTGGTACCTTCCACTTCGCCTCAGGTTACAGTTTTTGTAACTCAAGAGTAGGCAGATTGTGGCCAGGTCTAGGGGCCAGTGACAAAAGTTAGGTGCCAGCCATGTCCGATATAGAGCATTGTCTGCACTGTAACTAAAGCCCTCATCAACATTAGAATAAAATTATCCCAGACCCTGAGTTTGGTGGAACCGGAAAGACACCCGATGTGTATGGGGACCTCGCGTAAATTGAACAAACCCCAATCCTTTTGCTCTCCATTCCCCAACGCATGAATTCTCAGCATTTATGAGAGAGACAGTAGAAATAGCTATTGACCGTACAAGAGTTCAGCCGACAGCTATCTAAGCACTATGGACATATTAAAAAGGATCCGTCACCAGATTTCTCAAAGCAAGTTGCATATAGTATTAAATCGATCGCTTAGACCTGATGAGGCTGGTGTATTTACTGTGAAAATTCAGGCCAGAATAGATGTATGATTTCCTAATTAAATTGAACATTTTATACTTCTAGAGCTGGACTCATAAAATGCTCATGTTAATATTAGGCAGTGAAAAGTTTAAAAAAAAAAAGATTATGCAGCCATTCTCACATGGATCTTCACAGTAAATACATCAGCCTCGTCATATCTATGTAATAATGAATGCAGTTGACATTATGAAATCTGATGACAGATCTGCTTTAAGGATGTGTGAGCCTGACCTTACACGCCACTGTAAATCCATGCATGATTGTGGCAAAACGATCGCAAAAACTAAAGCCTTTAGATGAAGTTTTGCCATGATGCTGAAGTGGTGCCTTTGTGCTGCCGACCTTTTTGACTGTGTTCCCTACACCCCTAATTGTCAGAATTGGCCTTGTTCTTCTCCAGGAGTTAGTCATCCACCTTTCCCCTAGAAGTCATATCAAGTTTTCCCTTTACCCAACTGCCTGTTCTGCTAGCAAGGATCCAGCTTATTCACCCTCCTAGTAGTTACGGCAAGGTTTGGCAGTTTTTCTGCAGCCCTTCAGTAAGTGTAACGAGCCATGCACCGATGTGTCCGGTGTCTTTATCTGATTGTGTGCACAGTTCTTAATTTGCCTAAATAGCTATTTTGGAAAATTATCTCACTTTTTGTAGTCAGAATCGCAATTCCAATTTAATGCGTTTGCTAGATCAGACTACAAGGTTTGTTTGTAGTCTGTAACCATGGAGAAACATAGATCAGCATAGGAGCTTCATGTCCCAAAACGGTCAGAGATTTTTAATGACGTCTATTTGCAAAGTTGTCTATTTTTTTTATATATATTATGACGTTAGTAGACAAACCCTTTTACATAATGTAATATTTTATGAGGTTCAAAATCCCTTTAAATATCTACTTGAAGAGGTATTCACTTAAATTGACTTGTTTAACCCAGTTATAGAGAACGTAGAGTTAAAAAAAACAAAAAACCAGGAGGTTTACTCTAAAATTCACTGACTTAGATGCATTCGCAGAAAGGAATCTAAGCTTAGTAATGATCGCGCCCAGTGTAGTGGGGACATTGTGACAAATACCACTGTCAATATAGAGAAATGGTCTCTTTGTGTTCGGCTTCATTGTAAAATCCCACAACTAATGTTCCCTTCTCAGCAGCCACAGATATTTCCTCCTTCTGCATAGTGGTAGGAAAATAAAAGCTGGCGTGAAAGTCGGCAGATCTCATAGTTGTTGCTAAAAAAAACCAACAGATTTTGCTTTTCATTATTGCATTTATGACAGCAAACAAAAGATGGTTGTTCCTAATTAGATCCGTGCGCGGTGCCAGGAAAGAGGCCTGTTGTGTGCGATTCTGCCGTATTTATGTCTGGGGGTATTTCAATCCGTGGATTAATTACATTTCGCTCAACTTTATTCCCTCTAATTGTTGTTAAATTGCTTATTTCAGACATTTATTAAAATATGTGCCCGCTGTTATTAAGCCGCAGACTGGTTAGTGTCACACATGGCTTACCTGTTTAAACAGCATTTCCGCAGGGTTGATAGTCATCGGTGGGGAATGACTATGTATAAACGTGATTTTTAGGGGAGACTAAGATAAAAAAAGGAAACAACGGAGCATGTTTTTTCAGATCTCTGCTTCGTGATGTTCCTCTGCTATTCTTTCTGGAAATATAGCAAGAAATTGCCCATATTCCTTAGTGTCAAGGACATGTCCCTACACAATCAGTGTCTGTGGAGACAAGGGGGGTTGGGGTTGCCCTAGTCCACTAGTCTAAGCTGCATGGACCAGGGATCATCCCAGCAAACGCCCGCTCTCCTTTTACCGTGGACTTAATACTACTCAGACAACACAGGGTGAGGGTAAAACAGTGTGGCAATATTTTATTGAACCATAAAACAGGCAAATAACACATAGAACAGTCCAAGCAAAATACTCAAGGTGGTGCAAAATTAGAGTCTCACCCTTCCGCTGACTCGCCGGGATAAGAGCAGCTGTGACTTCAGAGCTTCCATGGCCGACTACCCCCACCTGTATCACGTACAGAGAGGAGGTAGTGACAAGATTAGGAAGCTGACAGTCCATTGAGGTACAAGGCCAGGTGACCAGAGGGTCACAACCTGGCTTCTCCGAACATGTCCTTGGAGCCAGGTGACCGGTGGGTCCCAATCCTGGCTTTCCCAAACGTATTCAATTCTGACTACCCCAAACATATCTATGGTTCAGTAATGGTCAATGGAGCAGATCTGTTTCTTTCAACAGGGGCCGTGGTCCACTAAGCTGGCATCCAGTAGATTGTCAAATCTGTGTCCCTCGTGATGGAGCCATGATCTGGCCGCTATCCTGTAGAGTGTTCTTGGCTGTGATTTTGTAAAGAGTCTCTGGATCTCTTGGCTATCTGGATGTATATTGTTGGAGACATGTCCCAAATATATAGCTCACAATTGTTGTCATTCATGCCAGAATCCAGAGGTCAAGATGTGATCAGATTAACTTGTGTTGTTTGACTAATGAATTTGCATAGCTTTTACTCCTCTGTTTTGCAAGTCAACAAGTTAGCTGGCCTGGACAATGTGTAATCAACATATCATCAAACATCATTGTTCAGTTAACCTGCGTCTCTGTCATGCAGGATAACAGCACAATATGTTACAACAAACATCAACTTAAGAGTCAATATTACAGGCTTATACGAACAAAAGTCTGTGTTTTCTTTACCAACCAAAGAACAAACAAATACATTCAAAAGTCAACATATATATACAGTATAGACCAAAAGTTTGGACACACCTTCTCATTTAAAGATTTTTCTGTATTTTCATGACTATGAAAATTGTACATTCACACTGAAGGCATCAAAACTATGAATTAACACATGTGGAATTATATACTTAATAACAAAGTGTGAAACAACTGAAAATATGTCTTATATTCTAGGTTCTTCAAAATAGCCACCTTTTGCTTTGATGAGTGCTTTTTGATATCAATAATGTATACTGATCTTAACGCCACCTTAGCTGATATTCAGCCATTAATATTCCTATATCCTAACTTGTATGTCAGGTGAGATAATTTTTAGACTTGCTTAAAAACCATTGTTATCAATAGCACATCACCCTGTACAAATAGAACATATGCTGCCACTAACGTGTTGTTCTTTTCCTCGCAAAACGATCGTACTAATGATCTTTCTGTGAGCATGAAAATGCACTTTGGTAATAAACGACTGTCGGTCGGCTTACATGTCGTTATACGGCTGTGAACGTGCAGTGAAACCTGGCCTTACTCTGTCTTATCTCCTGCCTTCCAAAGCTCGTCGTCTGATTTCCTCTTTTTACTCCATATCCCTCCTTACTGTTTTACACCCAGCTCCTGGACACACCCAAACACTTTTATTTACATACACATGTATTTATATATTTTTTCTATATTTGTACATACTTTTGTATCTACTTTTTAGGTACTTACTGTTTAATTTTATTCTCTTATCTACCCTTATCGCTTTTTTACCCCATGTTTATGCTTTTTGTCTAACTTCTACCCACCTTCTGACTTGTTGTCTACCCATGGACAGACGTTTTAAATTTCACTTTTTGTCCCCTTCTCCTTTTGTTCTCCTTTCCTTGACCCTTTACTGACTCTGTTCTACGCCACCTCTTGCCTCCTGTTCTCTATGTCCATCCCTCTCCACCTTCTTATTACCTTTGAGTTGTCGTCTGTCTCGTTTTCTTGTCTACTATTGTCTTTAGCACCTACCTTTTATGCGCTTATTATTCTCTTCTCCCTCCTGAACTTCTCTCTCCCTACTTCTCAGCTGTCTCGTACCTGTCATATTCCTCGCGTAGACTTGGATGAGGTCCGTAGCGGTGCATGCATGCAAACAGTGCACTCTTTCTATATTAGCATCTTATTGCATAACACTATTTATAGAAGCCTTACCGTACTTTTGGCTCCTCGCTGATACAAGGACTTATTCACTGCACTATTAATGTGAGCAGGTCTATTATTGTGTGTGCTTAGCTTTTATATTTATACCCAGGCCTAAAAGCACACAGAATATATCAATGCCAAAAATGAGTCCGCTATCAACAAATCAGAGGCAGTATAATATGGCGTATCAACATAACTGGTCTGGTATCAGCAAAAACCTTCTCAAATATATGCCAAAAATACCCACAAATGAAGTAATACAGACATAAATCAATATGCAAAATTCTTACATTACTATTGACTGATCTGTGTATAAAAATAATTTGGTTAAGCACAACAAATTTGGGGTTGTTTCACAAAGAAAATTCATTTTTAAACAGAAACTGGAAGGATGATCTGTTAATTTTTGTGGATTTGGCTCTTCATCCTCTGGTCGACCTATTGTTCTGGGTTTGCTATAGCATGAGCCGCTCATACATCACAACTCTGGTTCTGACCTGATATTATGTTTATATGCCTTAAAAATAAAATATAAAATATTTCTCAAAGATATATATAGCTAGAAAAAGTAAAAAAAAAAAGCGTGTTTAGGTTTCAGATAAAAGCTTTGTCCATTTAAGAGAGGGGGACTGCAGTCTTAATCCATGCTGGGTGTTACAAAAATAAGCCTTTGGAAGCAGCTATGTCCTCCTCTTGTAGATTGACACTTTAGAAGCACCTATGTCACCTAGATTAACCCTGTAGAAGCTGCCATGTCTTCCTCTTAAGATGGCAGATTAACCCTTTCAAAGTAGTTATGTCCTCTTCTTGTAGATTAACCCTGTAGAATCAGCTATATTCTCTCTTCTAGATTAATCCTTTAGAAGCTGCTATGACTTTACATGTAGATTAATCCTTTAGAAGCAGCCATGTCCTTCTCTTGCAGATTAACCCTTTAGAAGCAGCTGTATCCTCTCTTGTAGAGTAACCCTTTAAAAGAAGCTATGTCTTCCCCTTGTAGATTAATCCTTTTGAAGTAGCTATGTCCTCACTTGTAGATTAACCCTTTAGAAGAAGCCATTTCCTCCTCTTGGTAGATTAACCCTTAAGAAATACTTATGTCTTCCTCTTGAAGATTAACCCCTTAGAAGCAGATGTACTGTCCTTCTTTAGCTGAGCTGCATAATATACAGAGATATCTTATTACATGTCTGATACATAACAATATTCTGTGTGAAGTAAAGTTCAGGCTCCTGGCAGGAGGTAAGAAAAAATTCATCTAATGTGCATTATGCTGCACATTGGGATGCATTGATGAATTAATTCACTGTGTTTGCACTTGACTTTTGTTCCAATTTTTGAGAAAAATAGTTGAATTATTTTTCCCCTTGTGTTCTATTGACTTGCAATTCTGCAAAATAGTGAAGCAGGCAAAATTAATCAGTTTACTCTGAATCCTTCCAGATCTGAGCTGTTGGCCATTCAGATGCTGCATTAGAGACTACTCACCCCTCAAAGTTGGTATGTCCCAGAGAAAATAATCTCCCAATGATGTGTTTCACTCAGTAAAATTAAAGTAAAACCTATGTTCCTAAAATAATGAGGGTGTATCTGAGAAGTCTTATAATTTTATCATCTAGTTTTTTTTTTTTTGTGTTTTTCTCACAGCTAATAGGAAAACTTTTAAAGGGAATCTGTCAGCAGGTTTTGCTATGTAATCTGAGACCAGCATGATGTAGGGGTAGAGACCCTAATTCCAGTGATGTGTCACTTGCAGGGCTTTGTTTTTATTTCAATAAAATCAGTGTTTTATTAGCAGGAGATTATCACTACAGGACTAGGTGTCTCATGCCTTCTGGTCCAGCCACGCCCCCACCACTACACAGAAAGCAGCCAATCAGTGGTGTGGGCGGGGTTATGTTCAGCTCAGTATTCCCAGCTTTGCTAGTTCTGCAGCAGAGAAGCTAGGTCTGTGATTCTATCACAACTGCTGCACCCAGTAAATTAAGTGATATATCGCTGGAATCAGGGTCTCTGCCCCTACATCATGCTGCTGTCAGATTACATAGCAAAAATCTGCTGACAGATGTCCCTTTAAGGGGCAGAGTTGCAACCCTTTTAATGTCTTTTATAGCTTGTCTCTATGTCTGTGAAGCTAAAGTTACACCGTAGATGTTTTTTTATATTCTTTATCCTTTTGCCCTGGCATCCTATATGTGGCAAGTTTGCAGTGTAGATAGAGTATACGATACTATACGGTGGGACTCCGCACGACTGTGTGCATTCTGTGTGTGCACAGCTCCGTTGTGTATACATGGCCTGAAATGAAGATGCTGTAAGCATTAATTTTCACTTTGAGGAATGATGTTTGCTTTGCAAACAAGGGTTTACCAGAGGAAATGTCGGTGAGCTGTCAAGATATTTATTTGGTTAAATGAAGTTATCGTGTTGGCAGCAGAGATGATTTGCTCACAACACTAGATTTCTAAATGTTATTCTCTTCCATTTCTGAAAACAAAAAAACTTTTCCATTTTCGGCAATAGGAATTAAATAGAATAATCGACATAGAGCAACATAGAAGTAGTGAGCTAAGCTTCATTGTGCATCGGCAAAGCAGGGGTATTCATAGAAATCCAGGGGCCCCATATTGGCCCCCGGCTGCACATTACACAACCCATGTCTAACCACGAAGATGCTATGGATGCTGCTCGCCACTGCACCTGAGGTGTTATACTGCTGTGATCAGAGCTGACTGCAGCAGGTAACGGCGGATCATATATTCGACAACTATAGTCCACTTGACAAGTAAAGTCACATCCGACAAAACTCCTAAGCATAATGCACTAAGAATAGTAGCACATAATTTATATTTATGTAATAATCTTAAGCTAAGTATGAATATAAATTAGGTATAGAGGTTATCAATGAAGTAATTCAAGTATAAAGTGCGGCAAATAATAAGTAAATTGTGTGAGAATAATACTAGATATTGTATGATGGTTAATACAAGCATAATAGTCAAATGACCATTGTAAAAGGTAAATAATATTAAATATTCAGTAAGCTGTCATACCAGTGAGGTCAAGTAGTACCAAAAAAAACTCCCACCCTCACCCCGACGCACGTTTCGCTCTTGGATCTTCCTTAGGGGTTGTGTTAGTTGAGGAGGAGGGGGCTTTAAATAAGGTCTGTGATTACCTCTAAATAAAAGCAGCCGTAAGCGGCACTTTACCTTTGGTCTGTGCGGCTGACATTTCACAGGACTGT
>VIAB01000042.1:55196-66317 GCA_009801035.1 Oophaga pumilio
AATATTTGTGTTATTCTCAAAACTTTTGGCCATGACTGTACAAATTGCATGACTGCACTCTCCAGGCACCAGAGAATCCTGACAGTGTGCTCAGTCTGCAGTCACATAAGTTGAATGCAGACTTCAGCCCCAAACCTGTACATTTCCTTTATAGACTATGCTTAGACGTTTTGATCAAATTGTGCAAGCCCATGTGCCATGACAAGAAGACCTTTTTTAGGCCATGTGCACACATTTAATATTTGCAGATTTTTATGCTTCAAAAAAAGTGTTGGCAGATAAGACAATGGGTAAAATACACAGGTTTTTGTCTAGTTTTTGAGGCTGTTTAGTTGCTCCCCCTCTATTAATTTGGGTGAAGAGAACTGCAAAAACACTGTAAGAATTGGCATGCTACAGATTTGAAAAAAGTTTAAAAAAAAACAAAATAAAGAAAAATAAACAGCGTGTGCTTGAGATTTCAGAAATTGATTCCCCGTGTAAAATGTGAAAAACGCAGCATGTGAACAAGCCTTTTAGATGGAGAACTATGTTCACAGACTTACCTCTGCAAATTGAGATTCTGTTTTGGCTTTAACCAAAGTCATGTGCCAAGACTCGTTAGAGGGTCAATATTGACTTTTAGGATTGCTTCTTCCAATAGGTGGCGCTCTCTTCAAGCTGTCTTCTTCCCTAAAGAGGCAATTTGCATACTATATTTCCCAGAGGAGTATTGCATGGCCTATAAGTCTCCTTACCTGACATGTCAGGCTTGTCACCTTACACTTTAAACCACAGTCAGAGGCTTCTCACACAGTCAAATCAAATCTCTTGCTTTACACTGAAGAGGGGCAAACATCCTGAAACACGCGTCTGTAAATTAAGATTTTGATTTGTTTTTTATCCTAACTCATCTGACAAGGTTCGTCAAAGGGTTGATATTGACTTTTAGGATTGCTACTTCCAATAGATGGCGCTAGAGTTCAAGCCCTTTTCCTCCCTGAAGAGGTAATTTGCCTAAAACCAAAGACATAGGGTCTATTGAGATTTTGCGAACTGGGCGAAGGAACAACCAAGACCCGAAAAATGGGACTAGTCCCAAAATGTAATCTATATAGAACTGAAATACAGATAAGTGATACATTTCATCAATATTTTGCGGCTTTAGAAAACCGATGAGCTAAGGACATCGTGCGGATGCGACCTGTTTTTCTGACACTTCGCTATCTGCAAAAAAAGTAAAAAATTTCTTAAAGGAAGAAGAAAAAAAAAAATCAACATTATCTAAGCAAATAAATGGGTTATGGCAAAATCAATGTCTGCGTCTATAGTCTTGTTTTCCAGGTGGTTCTGGCAGTTCTCTTAAATTTGTGCTCCCTTCCATCTCTGTGGGGACCAATATATTCAATTAAAACAGTACAAAGCAGCAAATAAAATACAATCGTGACTTGTTCCACCAGACCTATCTACATTAATTCATTCTTGTTTTTCAACCTCAGTAGAAATTTAAAACGGCAAAGTAATAAAAGCCATATAAAAATCCTAAAAACGCATATAACGGAAAAATAAATCACAATTATTAGAATTTAAAGGGGTTTTTTAACATTAGCAAAGGGTCTGTTTGGTTAAAGGGTCTGTTTTTTTCTTCCTAAAAACAACAGCAGCCTTGTCCATTGGTTATATTGGGTGACAGCTACTGCCCTATTTGCTTTACAGCACAAAATGACTGTTCAAACCAAGCACAGATGATTGGTGCACCCTTGGTGTGGCCAAATACTAAGTTACACCTTCCCACCTATTTGTTTTCCATCTATCTCCAGTCTTCTCTTGTACCTTTAAAAGAAGAGCTGTCAATCAGGCAAGAGGAGGGCAGAGACAGATGGAAAAAAGTCGGTGGAATGGCGCGTTGAACTGTGCTGCCACATATAGAGTGCACCTATCACCTGTGCTTGGTTTGAACAGTTATTTTGCACTAATAGACCAGACTCCCTTTAATGAGCAGAAACGTCCTACAGACCAAAGCGATGCTGTTTCTTGGGGAAAAAAACACTTTTTTTTCTAATTCTGTACAATCCCTTTAAGTTTTTTGCCTTACCCTGAAGATATTAAGGGACTAATTGTATAGATTAGGATACTTTATATATGATAACACAAGATCAGGTCATCACATGCTCATATTTGGGCAGAGAGTTGTGTTTTTTATGCAAATATTTTACATTATCTACCAGGGTATACACATTTGGATGATACTTTGCTGTGTAGACTGGGACAGAATAAGCCAAGTCATCTCGACTTTATTTTTGATGTAAGATGACAGCATTATTGTAGTGTTGTAGGCCTGGGTAATGCAGGATAGCAGTCCTATAATCTGCGATCTCATGATAGATATTCTCCATGACTATATAGACAATCCAGAAAAGATGTCTTTTTTTTTAAAGGGACAGTTTATGTGTTTAAAACCTCTTTAAGCTTTACATTGGTGGGTTTACTAGGTAAAAATTCGTAAATGTCATTTTATTAACACCGGTTTCCGGTATAGCGTCTGATGTACGGCAATTATACGTGGCCTTTTATTGGAAGAAAGCATCGAGGTCCATTACAGGGAGTCGTGTTTATGATGTTATGTGTGATATGGCTGCCAATGACATAGTGCTTTAGTTATTGCTAAGGTGAAAGTAGTAATGATCATTATCAGCTAGGTCTATCCTCCCGTCACCTAGAAGCAGATGGTCATTTCTTTTCTTCCACTAATGCCCGTCTACTTGTAGGAATCAGACAAGGTCAGCGCATGAATGATCTGAGCGGCAGCGGGGTCTATTAGCGCTTCCAATGCAGTCCGCATGGGCTTGTGACAGCTCAGAAAAGCAGATCTTGGCACGTCCTCTCTGCTTGGTACATTACAGGGTACGCTTCAAGGGAATCTGTCAGCAGGTTTAATCTGAGAGCAGCGTAATATAGCAAAAGAAAGCCTGATTCCAGCGATGTGTCTCTTACTAGACTGTGTATTGTAGTTTTAATACAATCAGTGTTTTATCACTGCAGGACTAGCACTCACATGCAGGCCAGTCAGGCTAATCTGTATAATCACACCTCCCACCACTGATTGGAAGCTTGCTGACAACTGTACACAGGAATCTGCCAATCAGTGGGGTGGGCGGGGTCATACATAGCTCTGCCTTCTGACCACTGCTACATATAGAGCAGAGAAAACAGGGATTCTACCAAAACTGCACCAAGCAGCCCAGTAAGTGATACATCACTGTAATCAGGGTCTCAGCCCCTACATTATGCTGATTTCAGATTACCTAGCAAAACATGCAGACATTTTCTGTTTAAGGAGGAATTGCCTCTACGTACTAGCGGAATCAGTTCATTCACGTGTCCTTGGTTGAAATAACACTTTCCCACATGACTTTCTGTCCTTTGTGCACGTTGTAAAGGAATATATTTAAAGAAGTTTGAGCTCACAAAAATATAGCGCCTCCGTGGTCTGTATTGGTCATGTCTGGTATTGCAGTTTAGTTCCATTCCAAATAATTAGGCTGAGTCGCAGTAGCAGTTACAACTTTAAGGAAAAATTGGTCCTTCTTCTGTTCCTAGTCACCATCTTTAATAGTCATGACTTAGGCTCGGGTCATACCAGCATATTTTCTCTTATACGAGAGAATCGAGCAGATTACGCTCACCAGACTCTGATCAGAGTTTGATCAGCGTGTGATCAGATTGTGATACAATTTTCTCGCATAAGGAGAAGATGTGGAACAAGAATTTCTCCATCTTCTCGATTCTGTCAGTTTGTGGAAACTTGGATGTCATGCGAGTGCAGTCCGATGTTTTTCATTAACTTGTATGGTGATGTGTTCTCAATGTCTGATCCGATTGGGGCATGCAACGATTTTTTTCCTCTGTCATTTACTTGAGGCAGCTTCGAAGTCAGTTTTGCTGCCATCTTTGCTATGGCTCAACTGCCAGCACCATTCCCTTTTTACTGATTAAGTGTAGAACAGGCTGAAGTATAGAACAGGCTGCCACGAGAGGTGGTGAGTTCTCCTTCAATGGAAGTCTTCAAACTGAGGCTGGAGAGACATCTGTCTGAGATGGGTTAGTGGATCCTGCACTGAGCAGGGGGTTGGACACGATGACCCTGGAGGTCCCTTCCAACTCTAACATTCTATGATTCTATAGGTATAGCCTGTGAACGGCTGTCTAGTGAAAGCTGCCCAAAGAATGAGCATGTCATTTTAGTGTTTTAATGGTTACAGAACAGTGGTTTGTTGCCGCTGCATCGGAGCATGAGTACACCGCTTACCTGCTGCCGTTAGTGGATCTTCACCGATGGCACACCGATGACAACGCACAAGAGCGGCTGATCAAAAAAAGCCAAGGTTGATGCCAGGTAAGAAGCCGTTCTCCCGCTCTCGTCCAGCGGACAAAGGAGTATTCTCAAATAACTTCCCGATTGTGAAGATTTGACCACTGGGGCTCCCACCGATCCCGAGAGCCACACCATTGACTCCTAATGAGATAGTTGGGAGCTTCTCTAGGCTGGTCATCGGCACTCCACCAAGAATGAAGGGTACGACCCATGATCAACCACTGCTCCATTCACAGAGCGCTCTTCAGAGATCGGTGGTGGTCCCAAGGGTTGGACCACCAGCAATTGGAACGTTATCCCCCATCCTATAGACAGGAGATAACTTACAAACTCGAAAGTACGCCTTTAAGGCCTTGACAGGCTCGTTCAATAAGATAGTCCTGATGAAGTGATTATCTGTAGACTGTCACCGACCAACCATTTTGCTCACCTCATGACTTTTTATACTGTAAAGAGAATTTCCAGAACATTTTTCTAACGAAAAAAAACATCAGTGTATTCGCTGTCTGCCATTTTTGCTGTCACAGTAGAAATCCTTCCATTGATGGGATAATTGCCCAAACCTGCTGCATCTACAGCTTCAGGAAAAACACACTCCACCTATTATCCATATGGTTACTGACTAACACAAGCCGGCACCGGGCTCAATGTCCCAGAAATGTTACTCTAGGTCAGTTGACAGCTCAAATTCTGAAGTCAAGGGGCTTTTGCAATTACGTGTGGTAAACGGCGTGAAAATAACCAACATTTGCATTTTTACGCAAATTGATATAAATACTGCTGATCGCTATTTTAGCATGTTTGGACACCATACAATAATATTTCATGAAAACCGGGCAAATTAAGAGACAGGAGGAAAGCATCATTTAGAAATTCAAGGATATAAATATCAATTGTCAGATGAGCAAGGGTCAAAAATAGTTATGACGATGTCGTCTACCTCTCAAGGAGAACCAGCTTGGTAAAAATTGCACCGTTGAAGGGGCTTATTTTAATACCAGAAACCAGAAGGGCTGTTTTAAAGTAATTTATAGTGTTTATAACACAAAAAATCTTATCTAATTTATCATCTTTGCCCCTTTTATGCTGCTTGAAGAAGCTCTTGAGAGAATCAGTCTCCTTCTCCTTCTGGCATTTGACATGTAGCCCCTTTTTACTTCCCAGGTATGCTTCTCAGCTATACTGCTATGCTACTTCAGAGACTATGCTCCTTACCTGACTAATAAACCAGAAAGCTTTTCTGATTGCTGCTCTGCATTGATCATAGGATCTCTCTGCAGGGACCTGGGTGTGGGGAGAGTGACTGAGCATGTGCGGCCACCAGCACTCAGCTTATTAGGTGGACGTGCACATGGCTATAGATTTTTACTACCAGATAGCTTTATACTTGTAAGTACATGTCATAACTCGTCACTGGACTATTTTTTAACTGAATGTGTGCCATAGTAATGTCAAATGTTGAGATCCTGTCTACAGAGCAGGCTCAGGAGCTGAGCCTGCACATTACCAAGGAGATGCCAGCGTCTTCCTATAACAGAAGTGACCAGTCTGACCGCTGCTGTTTAACCATGAAAATGCCGTCATCAACTGCTGATGGCGTTTAAATGGTGTGATCACGGGGGGCCGATGAGTTGTCAGACAGCTATGGGCCAACAGAAGGCCAACATGGCAGCAGTTTTAGTCTTCCTCTGAAGCCTAGCCTGCAGAAGAAGCAACTTTCACTATATATTGCAATACGAACAAGTGATCAGATGATCGCAAGTCCTTAAGTAAAAAAATAAAAAAAAGTTTGAAAAATAAAAATGGAAACATTTTTAATCACCCCACTTTTTTCCCCATTTCTAGTAAAGAAACAAAATTTTTTAGAAACCATTTTGTATGCAATGTGATGGAAACCAGGCATGTGGTACAAAATGGAGTCTAAAGGCACAATCAAGCGCCAGGATAAAGAGGATCAACTTTGCAATATTTTTGGGATTGTCTTGTGAATCTTCACAGCACATCAGGATTCTCTACTGGGGGCGTCGGGAGCGGCGGTCATAAGAACGCAAATATGCGATTTGCATACTTCCTGACACATTCCAACTAGACGTCCCTCGCTCAATTTACTTGTATTGCGTGAGGCCGCGCACGTCTAGTCTGCATGTGACAGCATGTATGTAAATCACATACTTGCGGACATGTATCCACCATCTCCCTACATCGGAGAATCCTGACTGCACGCTGAGGCTTGACACCAGCATATTTAGTGCCTACTCCTTTGCATTATGTTCTTATCCACAGGATAGGGTATATTGTGGATTGGTGGGGGTCTAACATCTGAGGACGCCACAGATCCCGAGATCGAGGCTCTAAAATGCCCCGTTGGAATAGCCCTCCATTCATTCTTTGAGATAGTGGAGTTCAGTGCTTGTAATTGAAAGGAGCAGTGGCATACGCATGACCATCACTCAATTTCCAACCTGGCATTTCAGAACCCCCTTCTCAGGATCGGTGCGGATCACAGCGGTGAAACCTCCAGTGATCAGCAAGATTTCATCCTGTGAATAAGTGATAACTAGAGATGAGTGTATCGATTCACGGGTCGATGGTCCTGCGCATCGATCCGCTCATTTCTAGCGATGACTGAAATGGAGTTTGACGCTCAATTATAGCCTTTTCCTTAGAGCAAGGATGGTAAAAAAATAAAAAAAAAGGTATACACGCCCGAAGACTCCTGTCACCACTCCAGTGTTCTCCGCTAGCCCGCAAGTGATGACGTCACCAACCATAAGTAACCTAACTACTGCGACTACTGATGAGCGAGTATGCTTGTTGCTCGGGTGTTCTCCGAGTATTTAGTTTGTGTTGCCACAGCTGCATGATTTGCAGCTGCTAGACATCCTGAATACATGTGGGGAATTCCTAACAAACAGGCATTCCTTACATGTATTCAGGCTGTCTAGCAGTCGCAAATCATGCAAGTGCGATGACAGAAACTAAATTTCCAAGCACGCCCAAATACTCGGAGAACACCGAATAACGAGCTCATCACTACTAGTGACCTAACCGCTGCAGCTAGTGATTGGCTGCAGGTTGAATAGTGGTCGTAGTGTCATCACTAGTGTCGGAGCGGTAGTACTGGAGCTGAGATGGGAGTTCAGTCTTGAGTATTTTTTTTCCATCTTGGCTCCGATCTGGCAAATGTAATAGTGTGGTGGAGATCCCCTTCGTTGGGAATAATTCTTTATTCAGTCCGTGTGATTTTTTTTCTTCTTACGTGCACTTACCCTAATTGTCTCAGTACCTGTGGAATTTTTTCTTGGCATAATAAGGGTTACTTAAAAGGCCGAACCTCCAATACTTCAAATTAATGAGACATACAACAACATGTTAATTTAATGGACGCAAATTGACGGGAATCCGCAGGGTCAGAGACGAAAGAATAATTCTTAGTCATCCATTATGCCTCCCCTTACATTAAAATTCTTCATCACTTGTCTCCTTCTCGGAGGAGCCCTTTTATGCCCCCTCTGCACACTATATTAAGCTAAGCGTGTGCAGACAGGCACTGCCCCTGGAAATAACCGACAGAAATAACAGGATGCATTTATCAAACACGTCACCCTGTCAGGGCCTTGCAGCTCCTTTGAGGGACTTTATTATCGGGACCCAAGCTGTGGAAGAAAGCAGGAAAATGGGAAAGAGATTATTACTGTATTTCTGTAAAGTGCTGATCTTGCAGACACAGCTTGACGGTATTAGTTGGAAAGCAATGTCACACGCTGAGAATTGGTTAAGGAGAAAGCAAAGCATTCTGGGATCACTTGACCGTTAGAGGCGAAATCACAAGCGCGAAGCTGAAATCACAAATTAACAAGGAACTAAAAAAAAAGGAACACAAACACAAAAACTATGTTATTGTCATGACTGTCAGAGGCCACAAGCTCAAAAAGGCTACCTCGGACAGATTTGCCACAAGCCACTCCATCTGGAAGATTTCAGGGGAACCTTGACCTTCACCAGGGATCTGGTCTTACAATGGGGTCCAGCGCGGTGGCTCAGTGGTTAGCATTGTAGCCTTGCAGCACTGGGGTTCTGGGTTCAAATCCCACCAAGGACAACATCTGCAAGGAGTTTGTATGTTCTCCCCAAGTTTGCGTGGGTTTCCTCCGGGTTCTCCCACACTCCAAAGACATACTGATAGAGAACTTAGATTGTGAGCCGCATCGGGGACAGTGCTAATAATGTCTGTAAAGCGCCGTGGAATTAATGGCGCTATATAAATGAGTAAAATAAATAAAAATAAATAAATATTGGTTCCACGAAGGGCTGCCATCCGGTCAAGCAAACCTGAGGCAGGAAGGGTCTCCAAGTAGGGTCGAAGCCAAGACTTCACGTTCGAAAGAGAATCGCAAGACAAAAGGATGGTCAAAATTCACAAAATAGGAGGAATTAGGAAATCCATAGTAAGAACCAGAGCTCAAGTAAGGTAGGAAAAATGAATTGACTGGCAGTAGAAGTCAGAGACCCAGGAGTTTAAATAACAAACAGCCCCAACCAGGTCTCTCAGAAGAGAGTAATCAAAAAACAGACATAGCTCCCTAATCTAGGGGCATCAAAAGTTCTGGGACTTAAACAAGACTAATGTGGTCACATATCACCTGCAACAGAGGCGCGGTGATGCCTAAAAAACAGACATAGCTCCCTAATCTAGGGGCATCAAAAGTTCCGGGACTTAAACAAGACTAATGTGGTCACATATCACCCGCAACAGAGGCGCGGTGATGCCTAGTGGCCGAAGCAGGAACAAAAGGGACAGGGACCGGCACAGATGTTACAGTTACTTGATTCTATTCTGTTCCATATTGTAATCCAGAAGAATTTTGTAATGTTGACATCTATTATCTCTCTCTATATCTGCCAATATCAGACTCTGGAATATCTAATGTTACTCATAAAGTCCAATAGTGAAAAATTTAGACTGTTGGAGCAGTTCTAACTCCTACTTAAAAGTATTAGGCATTCATTTTAAGAGAATCAAAGAAATACACAAGCATATGATTTCCAAAGCTCTCCAAAGAAAGTCTGAAGTATCTGTTTATTTATACCCATCATGAATATGGGCGTACCGTGCATAAATGTACGCGTTTCTTACATGGTAGCAAATAGAAGAACCCATAGCTGCATAATAAGTAAAAGACATGCCCTGTATCCACCCGGCTAAAGGATCATTAAGACGTCCAATTTTTGCGTACAAGTGATAATGATAGCTCTCACACCTGTGATAGTCTATGGGGTCATTCACATGTCCATGAAAATCACGGGGGCATTTTCGATTTTGATTCGAGGATTAGATCAAAATCGGTAATGCAAATCAAAGGTTTGGTGAAAATATTGGACCACACTTCAATGATATTCCGAGTGCTGTCAGATTTTCACAGACTGTCAGAATGGAAAATAAACTTTTTTTCTTCTCCACAATTCTTCACAATGGTTCGTAAATTTGGTGCAGAAAAATCAAAATGTTCATTTTTGCTTTTTACCTTTTAGTGCCTTTTTAAAGCAAAACCTCACATTTTCCAATAAAATGATGCAAAATTTGCGTAAAAAAATTCCAAACGTATATAAAATCACTATGGCGGAGTGTTACATTTTTGCCAACATTTAGTCGCAATTGATGATTCAACATCTGAAAATCTCAAACTGCGTACCAAAAAGGCAAATATAGAAAAAAACAAACAAAGAAAACATATAAATTAGACTTTAAAAAAATAATAAGACATACATTTAAAAAAAGGCAATAAAAGCTAAAATAAACTAGA
This sequence comes from Oophaga pumilio, assembly GCA_009801035.1. Taxonomy (NCBI): domain Eukaryota; kingdom Metazoa; phylum Chordata; class Amphibia; order Anura; family Dendrobatidae; genus Oophaga; species Oophaga pumilio. The sequence continues at coordinate 65,355 of VIAB01000042.1, forward strand.
CAAAAAAGGCCCAAATGCAATAACAATCAAGATCAAACAAATTAAATCCCACCCCTTTGAATAAACCACAACTACGCAACAGAATACAGCGACAATTTGGAGCAGCCTGCATTCTGTGAATAGAACTCATGGAGTGTTAGAACATTCCGAGGTTGAAAATACAGATTTTCAAAATTGTCTAAAAGAATAACTGTCTTTGTTGCCCATAGCAACTAATCATAGAACAGCTTACATTTTACCAGAGCAGTTTAAGAAATAAATGCTGAACTTTGATTGATCGCCCATATCAATTAATCTTTTAGATGGTTTTTAAAAATTAATGCCCAATGTGTTTGAAAATTAGTTTTTTAGAATTTCTGGATCAAGAGCAGTTGTTCTAAATAATAGAAACCTTGTGAACCAGAATTGATACCCACCTAGAATTTTGGTATGAGTCAGCTTTCATTGATTTTCTAGGCTCTTTGCCAATTATCTGGACACCCTCACGTTCTTCTTTCTTCCCACTTTGAGACACTTAACATTATTATTAGACCGTTTCGTTAAAGGAGTTATCCTGGACTATTTTTTTTTTTAACAATGTGTGTTGCTAACTACCTGCTTGTTGTGCCTGGCGCTGATCTCTGCCATCACAGAACTGTCACAGACTGCTCCTGCTGGAGATTCAGCAGATTCCAATGACATCACGTCAACAGAGCAGCGGATTCTCTTCCACTTTGCTCTGTTGACGAGGTGTGACTGATAATGTCATGCTGATTGACAGCCGGCTCACAGCTCCCTAACTTTGAGGTGCCAACTGTCAATCAGCATGACATTGAAAGTCAAACGCCATCGACAGAGCAACCTAGAAGAACAGCTGTTCTGTTGACATGGAGCAGCTGAATCGCTGGCAGGAGTGGTCGGGTAGAACAGGCAGGCTGTTAGCAACTACCAGCCTGTTGGTTTTTAGGCACATAGTAAAAAAAA
>VIAB01000042.1:86712-98764 GCA_009801035.1 Oophaga pumilio
GTCACAGTGAGATGAGAATTTGGAGCCATTAGGATCTGCTGAGCCGAACATTTGAGGAACACCAGAGAGAAGTGACGTAAAATCACGACTTGTACTTGGTCTCTTAGCTCCGTGGAATTGCCCTCAAACTGGCCACCAGTCACAGCACGTACGGTCACTTTAACGCTAACCCTGCCAGCCACCCAAGTTCGAACCAACTGAGCAAAGTTTAACTTCCTCCCTTGTTGTTTCTCTGAGTAAGGATACATTTTCATCGGGAACATTTCCCGATTGTCAGTCTAAATAGGCTGCCGATCACCTAATGAATGAGTAAAACGCTTGTTCGTCGGGTGAAACTATTTTTAAGTTTACTTAAAAAATCATTGTTCTCGGCAGCACATTGTCGGCGCCCTGTTCTTGGCAGCACAGCTTTCTACTATGTTATTTCTTTGAGTAAGAGTGCAATTACACTAGTTGATAATCGTGAATGGGCTTTACTAAGAACACTCGTTTCCTGATCGGCTTCTCTAAAAAGGCTACCGATCATTCACTTGCCTAGTAAAATTATTTATAAGCTTGCTTAAAAATCATTCTCAGCAGCACATTCTCCTGTGTAAACAGAACGTGCTGCAAAGAACATGGTACTTTATAACAAAAACTTAATTCCAGCTCGCACACTTGCTCCATGCTCATCCACCTGGGGTTCAGACACCGGCCTCGCCCTTTCCTCCCATCAAGGACAATAGAAAAAATTGGAGTCCGGCTCAACAGTCATGAGTCAAGAGTCATGAGTAAGACTGCTTAGTACAGTCAAAACGCGTTGACTGGGTCATGTCGAACATCAAAATTTTTTTTTTGTACGCACTTAATTTTCTTTTGAAAAAGAAAAGAAAAATCCAGTCCTGTTGAACCGGACTTCAATTTTTTCTATGGTAAGTTATGCCCAAAAAGTGACCATATTTTCAATTGTTCTGTGCGCATAGATATTAGGACAGCTAATCTAACCAGGCTATGAAGTGACGGCTGATCGGCTTAATCGTTGATCGGGAGTCTTTTGGCTAAGTAACTGCAGCTGCATCTCCCTCCTCTTCCTCTCATTTACTTTTTTTTACACGAAAGGATTTTTTTTTTGGTAACAGACTACTTCTAGAAGGAGCATGGAGGTAGGATTAGGATAACTATGGGTGACCAAAACGCCTTTTCCTTTCTGGTAAGGAACCTTAAAAAATGTAAAACATTCCTGTGCATAAATTGATTACGGTAATTTATTAAAAAACTGGTGAGAACTTGTCATTCGATGGGAGCTCGATTACTGGAATGCGCACTGGTCTCTCAAATGCCCCATCAGAATGGGGTTACCCAAAAAAGAAGACCGTGTACTTTGCCATCTCCTGCCATCCCATCTACTATATAATCGTCTAATTCTATCTGTCTGTAACAGAAATCCCGTGTCGCTGATTGGTCGTGCCCAGCCGGACGCGACCAATCAGCGACAGGTGCAGGGAGTGGTGCGGACACGCCCCTTGGATACCCGACCGCGGCCTTAGCAACGACACAGGGACTGTCACAGAACCTGTGTTAGAGAGCAAATGGGGGGGAAAATGAGCAAATGGAGGGGAAAATAATTATTGCGGCGTGATTTATTTAAATACAGTTAGATATTCATGTAATAGTTTATTTATTTTGATGATCTGTTTAATAACTTCATTCAGTTGTATTAAGTTCTATGAGCAATAACATTTAATGATAATGTATATATTTTACCCGGAAAATCCTGTGTATTCATTACATTATTCTTAAATCTTCATAAATAAACTACATACATATTCTAGAATACCCGATGCGTTAGAATCGGGCCACCATCTAGTAGAGCATAAACAAGGAGTTAGTCAGTAGGGAAGCGGAAAATTGAAAGTAATATATATGCAAAAAAGGTTATAAAAAAATTACACCACAATCCATGTCTCTGCTCCGTGTGTGTGGTCACTACACGTAGTGCTGAATCAGGAAAATAACGATACGAGCGCCGCTTCCTTTACTCCAATTGATCATGTGGATTTTATCTCCCATTGGCCGTTCCACTGAGACAGTCGAAACCCAAAGTACTGAGGATTTATGTCAGCTACCGTTAACTGATGGTTGACAACACTTTGTACCCATTGCCGCCTTCGGCAGCTGACATATATAGATGAGGGAAGCCGGCGGATGGAATTTTTGAAGTTTTCTGCAGCTGGAAGGAACTCAATTTTTTAGATCTTTCCATTAAAGTGTAAGCTCGGCCGCATGGAGTGGAAATCACCTGGCACATGGAAGCCACTATCCTGGAATAAAGCAAATCAATCTGGAGATTACACAATCAAGTAGAGTGCCGGATGCCAGGGTCCCACATTTATCATTTACGCGAAACGCGTCGGCTGCTCATTCCCGTTCCTCGCACTGGCCCAGCAATGGCAGATTACTCACATATATCTCACCAATCAAGAAGCTCCAGCATGATCATAAGAGCGGCTGTATGGCAGTGATCATTGCCTCCATATCTGAGACGCCGGCACGTTGGCTGTCGGACTCGTGACATGTCTCAGATTGTGTTTCTTTAAACTAAACCCTACAATATATTGAATTTCAGCCTGCCTTGCATATGCTTGCAGGTGTGAGGTCCACTTAAAGTGTAATATTGTAATGAGGATCACACATAAGGAAGCCCAGATGACTGTAGACGATATTACTATTGCATAAGGGAAAAGCAAAAAATGGCGCATTAAATTTGTGGCTTTATGGAGATTATTATTGAAAGGAACAAAAATGTGATGGCAATCCACGCGTTTCCATTTACCGTCATGTGATATGTAACTAATAAGGAGGTTTTCAGAGCGTAAAACTTGTTGACAAGTCCACGGGCTATGCCTTAAATTGTCGTTCAATGCAGATCCTACTACTTGTCCCCTATAGGATGAAAACAGCTCGCCTGTTTCTGAAACTTCCATAGAAGTAACTGGAGAAAGTGGCATGACCAACTTTATTAGTTCTTGGCCATGCTATATGGGTCAGCCCATTTTCCATGTGGGTGCAAGTCCTAGGGGTAGGATTCATATTCATCAACCATTTAAGGAATATTATGAGAATATACCATCAATGTCTAGGCTGGATATACCACTATAGAAAGAATCTATCATCAGAAGATGACAAATATAATTTAGATAAGATCTGCATTCTAAACAAGTAAAAAAAAAAAATATATATATATATGGAATATACGGATGGAATAGCATGCCGCTGCAAGATGCTGTGGTAGCCATGCTGGTTCAGTATGCCTTCAATGCTGAATAAATCCCCAACAGTGTCACCAGCAAAGCACCCCCACACCATCACACCACCTCCTCCATGCTTCACGGTGGGAACCAGGCATGTAGAGTCCATCCGTTCACCTTCTCTGCGTCGCACAAAGACATGGTGGTTGGAACCAAAGATCTCAAATTTGGACTCATCAGACCAAAGCACAGATTTCCACTGGTCTAATGTCCATTCCTTGTGTTCTTTAGCCAAAACAAGTCTCTTCTGCTTGTTGCCTGTCCTTAGCAGTGGTTTCCTGGCAGCTATTTTACCATGAAGACCTGCTGCACAAAGTCTCCTCTTAACAGTTGTTGTAGAGATGTGTCTGCTGCTAGAACTATGTGTGGCATTGACCTGGTCTCTAATCTGAGCTGCTGTAAACCTGCGATTTCTGAGGCTGGTGACTCGGATAAACTTATCCTCAGAAGCAGAGGTGACTCTTGGTCTTCCTTTCCTGGGGCGGTCCTCATGTGAGCCAGTTTCTTTGTAGCGCTTGATGGTTTTTGCAACTGCACTTGGGGACACTTTCAAAGTTTTCCCAATTTTTCGGACTGACTGACCTTCATTTCTTAAAGTAATGATGGCCACTCGTTTTTCTTTACTTAGCAGCTTTTTTCTTGCCATAATACAAATTGTAACAGTCTATTCAGTAGGACTATCAGCTGTGTATCCACCAGACTTCTGCACAACACAACTGATGGTCCCAACCCCATTTATAAGTCCAGAAATCACACTTATTAAACCTGACAGGGCACACCCGTGAAGTGAAAAACATTTCCGGTGACTACCTCTTGAAGCTCATCAAGAGAATGGCAAGAGTGTGCAAAGCAGTCATCAAAGCAAAAGGTGGCTACTTTGAAGAACCTAGAATATAAGACATATTTTCAGTTGTTACACACTTTTTTGTTAAGTATATAATTCCACATGTGTTAATTCATAGTTTTGATGCCTTCAGTGTGAATGTACAATTTTCATAGTCATGAAAATACAGAAAAATCTTTGAATGAGAAGGTGTGTCCAAACTTTTGGTCTGTACTGTTTATATATATAAAATCTTGACATATCCTAGTTTTCACACTTGCCAAAAGAGCACTTACAAACAGCCGGCAATTTCTATTTTCTGTAACGCTCTCTTTATCTGCTTTACTGTATAGATTTGTACAGGTGAGCAAAGCCATCTCACTATTATTATAGGGTGGATGATTTAGTGACAGCTTTATTGTACTTCTGAAGGCAAAATAATAACACTAAATGCTATACACATACATATGGCTCTGTATACAGTTCCTTTGTCATTCTCTGGGGGAGTGACTGTACTCACTTCCTGAGGGCTGACATAATCAGGAGTCAAATTTTAATTCTTAATAGTTTTCCACTCTTTTAATAATTAGAGGGATGCTGTCACCTTTGAAACCACTATATTTACCTGCAGATATAAGTTTAATTTTAAGGTAAATAGCTTTACAATGCTGGCTGGCGGCCTTCCTGATATTTAGTAGCCGCCAGCTTTCAGTCGTAGCGGCGTGCACGGAGTGGCTACAGTTACCGCCCCCAGCACTTTTAATGACAGCTTCCTCTGCAGCGCATCTGTGTAGAGTGAGATGTCAATCAGAGTGCCAGGGCGTGCTCACAGCCACAGCTCATAGGACAGTAAGCAATTCTGTGATTGGTGGCTGTAGCCACTTTGTGCACACCCCTACGACTGAAAGCCGGCGGCTCCTGGGAGAAAATAAGTTAATTTTCTTCCGGTAGCTGCACTTTCAGTAAGGTGGTCAGGCAGCATTGTAAAGCTATTTACTCGTAGAAAAACTCTATATCTGAAGGTAAATAGAATTTTACAAGGTGACAGGTTCCCTTTAACAGTGGGAAGCCATTCCGATAAAAGAAAAATGAGGCAATTCTTATCGACCACCATTGATCAAGTAGTCAGATCACTGGTGATCAATACTTCGGTACAGGCAGGGGCATAAGACGATGCTCCTGGGCATCGTGAGATCTATAACCCCCTCTTACCTCCTTTTAATAATGGTGCCTGCTACCTCTGCCCCTCCGATATGGCTGGCAGTTCATTCTAATGGCCAAGTATAATACTACATGTCACCACATTTATACCTGAGACCCCCTGCATTTTCAGTTTAGTTTCCCTTTACAATCTATCCCCCCATAACCTGTTCTGGAGAACTAGATTTTTTCATGTAAATCTGGTAATATTGTACCTGATACAGTGATAAGATGGAGTGCTTCTGCTATATTACAGTGGAAATACATTTTAATTCAGATTCTCATATTAATAATAATAAATAATACCCTTCAAGGGCGATATATAAAATATGTGGGGATTTATGGCCTCCTTTAGTGAGAGGGGACAGGTTGGGGCTGTGATATGAGTTATGGAAATGGAGGAGCGCCGAGCACTGTGTCTACCACACATGATGTCGCATCTGGCGGCTGCTGTTAAGATCTACGCCTTGTTTTCTGTTCAATAGAGAGTGTTAAGTTATGACTCTCCGAGAGCCACCACCATAAAGTACCTTTCTCCTGATTCATCATTGCCACTCCAAAAAATATGGTGGAGCAAGCGACTGTGGTCATAACTAAAATCCAGGTAACCTCGAAATGTCAAGGATTAAAGGGTTGTTCATCTTTTTAGGCATTTTTTCCTTTACTTAGATACATGTATTTGGGGCTAAAAATAATTTTTATAATTGGGTTTCATTAGCAATTTTGCTCCTTTTCCCTCCCATAACCTTTATTGGCTGAAAAATTAGACTCCCTGTCTTGGGCACCAATAGAATTTGTCCGACCTTTAATCTCTCCAATAGCAATTATATAAATAATAGAGTTGAACAAAAAATATTTGTGCTGCCCTGATCTGGAATTTAGTTCAGTCTTCCAGGGTAATCCTTCATGTCTGTGGACGGTATCCTTGGCAGGGCATTCTGGGTGACGTCATGTGAGACCTAGTCACGAGTCCTCGTGCCATGACATGTTGTGCTTCATGGCACTAAAGATGCCAACCACAGAAGGGAAGGCTTTGGAAGTCCATGTCTTGGAAGTGACCAATGTGTTGGAATGATTCCCATTTAAGCTTTCAGGTAAGGTAAGGGTTTGGTGTGTCAGTGTTGGTTTGCAAGCAGCAGAGCAGGAGGCTCTGTATATGTAATGGACTGATACGGACGATCCGGCTGCCAACCGGATGATAACGTTTTGACTTTATTTTTGTAAGTTGGCAAAATAAAGACATTTAAGTTGAACTATCTTGGGCCACTGTCTTATTACTGCACTGATGTGAAAGCCACTGCCTTACACTATATACTTATTAAGCCGACTATAGATGGCTTGTTGACCACTGTTGGTGTGGTGGGGCATTTGACCAGACAAAAGATAGGGTGGTCACAGGGTGGTGTGGTGTGGGAACGTGTGGAAAAAAATTGAAGGATGCATGTCACGGTTTTCATGGAAGCTTTTCAGCTCTTAATAGAGCTTTTGTAGGCATACTTTATAAAGCCACTCCATTTACCAGATCTCAGGATCTGGACTTACACTTACACCTGGGCCAGGGCCACAGAATTAGCTGATGACTGGTGAAGCAAGCAGGTTGTAAGAAAAGTCATCACGCAGGGTCAAAGTCAGAAAGCAAGCAGGTGGTCAAAGTACAATCTAATGTCAGGAAATGTGATAAATCAGGAGACACAACAGGAGCAAGGACTAGGGCTATAGACCAGGTAAGCTGAACTTAATGACTGGCAGTGGAAGTCAGAGGTTCAGGGGTTTAAATAGCAGACAGCCCCACCAAAGGCTCTCGGTAGTGAACACCAGACAAGCATTAACCCCATAGCTATCTAACTTAATGGCACCAAAAGTCCAAGGAATCAAACAGTACTGTCGCAGCAACTCCATCAAAGGTTTGACACCACCCAGCAGTTAAAGCGGAAACAGAGGGGACAGGAACCAGCACAGATGTTACAATGCCCCCTATATGGTACAATTATTGTCTTATTGGGCAGAAATGTTATGCCGGATACGACAAGATGTTTTTAAATCAATATGTACCCACATTTATATTATCCTGGTGAGACCTTTAAAGCATTTGTGACCTTAATGAATGATTAAGCAGATAACATTCTAAACCCATGATAAGTGATGGGGGTAAAAATAAAATCTGATGACGGTGGGTCAATCAAATCATGACCATGATTAACGATGGCTGCTTCCTTTTCTAAATTATAGATATGGGTCACCTTTGTTTAGGGTTGGAAATTTAAAAAAAAAATTGGAAAAATTGTGAAAAACTTTTTAAAGGGGTATTAAATAAAAAAAGTTTTTCACAATTTTTTATTCAATATTTTCCAAACTACTGGGGCATGCGAATGTACCCCCCAAAACTTTTCTCCCTTCTCTAGCAAATGATCCTGTCTGCTTCTCTTTTCTTCATGAAGAATAGCGATGCGGAGCCGCATTATACAAGGCAAATAAATCTCATATTAAAAAGAGATAATGAATTCAGTCGGACTTTATCTCGCGTCTCGGCCGTAAACGCAGTTATCGTCGTTTTCTAAGTTTTACGGCTCCGCGCAAGTTTTATTTTTATTGCAGTTTTTCCTCCGTTTAAAAAAAATAAAATAAAATGAAATTAAAAAATCTGCACATCTTCACTTAATTGTAGCGAGATCTATTTAGGACTGAGGCGCAATAGCTATAAAACAAATAGGTCTAAACCAGAATAAGCATAGAAGCGATCAAAATCTAGGCGCCTAAAAGCTATTGCTTGTTTTTCAATTTTCTCCGCTTTCTAGCCCAGTAGTCGTGCTACAACACATGTATACAGAAAATATCGCCTGCGGTATATTTATGATTTTAATCAAGCCGGGCCTGTGTGCGCTTATATTCATGTCACTGCAAATATCGTGCGTAATAAAATCCAAGCACATCTCGTGTGATTATATTGTGTTCTGCCAAGATTTATTTTACGTTTAGTTGAAAACTTGGCATAATGCATAAAGATGGCAGTATTATTAGTGCACTATATGGTAGTATATGTTTGCTATGTACCATATACGTATATGTATGTGTGTGCTTTATTGTGGTATCAATTGGGTATTGAATGTCTGTAAGATGGTATAATTTAAAGGGGATTTTTCAGTGAGTTTTTGCTATGTAATCTGAGAGCAGCATGATGTAGGGGCAGAGATCCTGATTCCAGCGATGTGTCACTTACTGGGATGTGTTTTGTTGTTTCACTGTTTTATCAGCAGATTCTCTCTACAGGACTAGGTGTCTCATGCCTCCTAGTCCGACCATGCCCCCAGCACTGATTGGCAGCTTTCTGTCAATATGCCGTGTACACAGAAAGCAGCCAATCAGTGGTGTGGGCGGGGTTATACACAGCTCAGCATTCCGAGTTCTGCTAGATCGGCAGTAGAGAGAAGTGATTCAATCACAGCCACGCTACCCAGCAATGATTGGCAGCTTTCTGTCAATATATAGTGTACACAGAGCGGCCAATCAGTGTTGTGGGCGGGGTTATACACAGCTCAGCACTCAGAGCTCTGCTAGATCTGCAGTAGAGAAAACTGCGATCCAATCACAGCCACATCCCCAACACTGATTGGCAGCTTTCTGTCAATATATAGTGTACACAGAGCAGCCAATCAGTGGTGTGGGCGGGGTTATACACAGCTCAGCATTCAGAGCTCTGCTGGATCTGCAGCAGAGAAAACTGTGAAAACTGCGATCCAATCACAGCCACATCCCCAATACTGATTGGCAACTTTCTGTCAATATATAGTGTACACAGAGCAGCCAATCAGTGGTGTGGGCGGGGTTATACACAGCTCAGCATTCAGAGCTCTGCTGGATCTGCAGCAGAGAAAACTGTGATTCAATCACAACTGCCGCATCCAGTAAACTAAGTGATACATCGCTGGAATCAGGGTCTCTGCCCCTACACCGTGCTGCTGTCAGATTACATAGCAACCACCTGCTGTGGGATTCCCTTTAAAGGGTTATTTCCATCTTCATAAATGGGTATTATCAGACAGTGCTTGTAAATACAAGCAATTTTGCAATTTAAATTCACTGCGTATTAACATTTTCAGCCGTTCTTGAAATATTAAGATTTTCCTTTTGTTTACAGTTCGTTGCCTTGGAGACTGACCGACATGTGCAGCGTTTACAAGCACTTTTCTATTGAGCTTGTAAGAACTCATTTGAAGCTGGCCAGGATCGCTGGTGCACGCTGTTACATCTCACCAGATTCTGCGCAGTGTTTACAAAAAAGACAGCAGCAGTGGTCGGTCTCCTAGGCAACAAGCTGCAGAACAAAAGAAAAGTGCTAATATCTCTGGAACGACTGCAAATTTTAATAAGTAGTAAATTGCAAAATTGTTTGTTTTTACAAAAAAAACCTTTAAGCACTATATGGTGGTATAATACCCACCCACCTCACAAAGTCCCACCAGAAATGGCATTATTACTGATGTGCTGTTGACAGGACGGGACTGAGGAGGCTCTAAACCACGTGACCTATCGACGAGACAACAGTGCCGCCGCAGTCACGTGACTGCTGGGAGGAATGAGGGATGTTTCAGTAATGGGAGTATGATCCCAGGACGCCCCTTTAAAATATATTATGTATCGTATCTCCGTTCACATCCAAGTAATGTAAAAAGTCTGCCAGCTGCTCCTGGGTCTCTGGGACCTGGCAGCTTTGAACGCAGCCATATTACAGATTTATGTTGGTATGGATCCATTTTATGACCCCCATAATACACATACTGGGTAATTTTTTACCGATTCTGTATAAACTTATGAGAAAATATTGCGGGACGCCATATTGGATAGATATGAGGGAATACATGGGGACATATGGACACCATACTATGGTTCACGGGGTTCCTACGAGTCGGTATCACAGTATCTAGGACTGTGTGCCCAGTGGCGTAACTTAACAAAATCTCCAACAGGGCCCCAACTGTCACGGATCTTTAATAGTACTGATCTTATCTGAGCCAAAGGGACCTTTTGGGGCCCCTTAGACTTTAGGGCCCGGGTCCTGTGAATGGAGCTGTAGGGAGAGATAGCTGAACGGTCTGTTGGTTATGCCAACAGCTGGGGGGATTTAGTCAGTTAGCAGCCATCTTAGTATATATTGTGTAGTGGCCTTTCTACATCACTGGAGAACAGTAACTACACAGTGTAACAAGCTGTGATGTTCCATACACTGTGTACATCTCACCACAGTGGATTTTTGGTCGTATCGGGTGTCAGACCCTACCCAAAGGATGGTCCATTAATGTCAAAGGTCTGAACAACCTCTTAAAGGGAATCTGTCAGTAGGATCCATCCTCTTAAGTCGTCCATATGGGCATGCAGGTCATAGGAAGCTGAATAAAATGATACCTTAATATCGAAGATACGATGTCTTTTACCAGAGAAATACACATTTTACCTACTATGTAAATGAGCTGTTAAGATCTATGGGTGGGACATAGCTCTTCCTGAGAATCTGCCTCCAGAGCTTATTTTAAATAAAAGGGGGTGTTACCAGTGTGAGACATGTAGATCAGGAGAGCAGACTGTCAGTCATTACATGTCTCACACTGGTAACTTTTCCTGTCATTTGATTCTCAGGGAGATCTATGTCTGGCCCATAGATCTTAACAGCTTATTTACATATTAAGAAAAACGTGGATTTCTCTGGAATAGGACATCGTATCGCAGATATCAAGGTGTCATTTTATTCATCTTTCTATGACCTACATGCCCATATAGACTTCTTAGGAAGGTTGATCCTACTGATAGATTCCCTTTAAAGCTTTGTCCATGACTGAATTTTTTTTTTTCAACACAATTATGAAATAAACTAAATATTTACAAAGTTACTTCTAGTGATATAAATTTTGGAACTTGTGGTGTTTCCTTTAATGGCTGTTTTGCCAACCCTAAGCACGCTTGGCAGATGCAGAAAACATTAAGCCACCATCACCAGGTTGCCGAGAGCCAAGTAATGAGCTAAGGGGAGACATGGTCTTTCCTAGTGCAATCTCAGCTCTGTGGCATCTTTTCCCTTCTTTCAACGGGAAAGCGACTTCCTTGCTTCTGGTCCTTCTTCTGGAGATAAAGTCTGCAGAATTTATCATTTTTCGTCCAGTCACATATCCATTTTCCAGCTGCTGTGTGGATTTCTGTATGTTCACTCCATCTCCTTCTCCTTGGAGACCCCCTCCTTTCTCCTTCTCCCTCGCCTCCCCCATTCGCTCCTTCATGTCACAGATAATAGAGCTTTAAAGCATTTCATGGACTCTGCGACAGGACAGAACAATTTCAGGCTGATTTTCACATACCAGCAGAGTTTCCCGGGAACCAATGTGATATTTATGAAAAATTACTAAACTAATTCAATACCAAGCAAGGGCATGCAAGGACGAGGAGGTACCTTGTGGGTACAGGAGCTGCTGATATCAGCCAAGACGGGCTAGCACTTGCATAAAGATTGTATCCTCTAACTATCCTTTCTCTCCGAGTGACCAGTAATTTTTCCAGCTATTTATGAATTAAAATTGTGACACAGCAAATACTACGGAAGTACAGCTGCCATCGGAATCGGAAATGATAGATAAATATGGACCCTTAGAAATCAGGCATTTCTAGGCGAGACAAGGAAAATGCCTCCACTTGTAAGAGCCCTTTATATACAACATTAGGGCTCATACTCACTTGTGCCGAAATCGGATGAAAATCT
>VIAB01000042.1:105614-137144 GCA_009801035.1 Oophaga pumilio
CGGAGCACAATTGCAGCACCAGACCCCCAAAAGGGGACAGGCTTTAGTCCACTGCAAGCAGCAAACCAGCAGAGAAAAATCAAACAGAGTAAAAAAAACAGCAAACACTTATCTGAAGGAGAGCAGGAAACTAGCTGTGCTTCAAGCTAGACCAGCAGGAAGAATTGATAACCGGCAAGGCTGCTGGGAACTCAGGCCACTTATATCCTACCATTCAGCGCCAGCTGAAGGCCATTCGGTAATCAGTTCATTACCCTCAGCAACCACCGGAGGGAGTCCCAGCTCAGAAGCTGCCTCCAGCATATTCACAACAGTCTCCTCTTGGAGTGTGCACGTTCACCACTCTATGCCCGATGCTGCCAATCACAGATCGGCAGTCTATCAGTCTCAGACGCTGCTGAGCCGTGATTGGCAATGGAGAGAGGGGTAAAAGAGCACACCCCCAGAGAAGACTCTGAAGAAACGCCCAGTTGAAGTACAAGCAGAGATTTCACATAGTGCATTCCTAAATCAACAAATGTGAGTATCTTTGCAATGGAGCAAGGCAACACAAAATAGAATGTGCATTGACTCTACACTTTGTTCTGTACATACACAGCTAAGGGCAATTTGGCTTTATCTGCTTTTTCACAAACGATGGCTGGAATATTACTTTTTACACGTTGTGTTCATCCTTCAGTCGACACCATCGGTGGTTTTCGTGGATTCTTCGCCTTCATAATCTAGGGCTGTTTTGTCGGCAGGCAACATTAGGAAGCTAGTTTTAATGTTATGGCTGACATACAGTCTGCCATACAGTAATTGAAGGGAGGTTATACTTAAGGGTTAGAGGCTATTTTTCATTATATAGAGTATATCGACATGCCTAAAGGAACAACAACAGTAAAGTCGCTTGATAGTAAAGCAGCCACAACTCGTTGATTTGGAGGCTATTAATAACAAATGAACCTCGGACAAGGGATGGTCTTGTAAAACCGAAATCACTATTACTACTGATAAATGGAATCCGGGACCTGTGTACTGTTATTTTGATGGCCAAGGTCATTTGAAGGTTACAGTATAGATTGAACTTTTATAGCACAAATTGGTAAAATTCACATTTTGTTAGTCCTTCTAGAATTTTTGTCAGAAGCCATTTAAAATATATTTATATTTTTAAAAATTCAAATATATGTCGGAGGGACTCCTAAAGCATCCGATTGTACATATTCCTCCAATATCTTATTAAATGCTGAGTTCCATATGAGAGCAATAGAGCTCTGACCAGCAGGAAAATATATTAAAGGGAATATTTGCTATTTAAACTGACAGCAGCATGATGTAGGGACAGAGATCCTGATTCCAACGATGTATCACTTATTTTACTGGGTGCAGCGGTTGTGATAGAATCACAGTTTTCTCTGCTGCAGATCTCGGAATGCTGAGCTGTGTATAACCCCGCCCACACCACTGATTGGCTGCTTCCTGTGTAGTTGTTGGGGCGTGGTTGGACTAGAAAGCAAGAGACGCCTAGTCCTGTAGTGATAATCTCCTGCTGATAAAACACTGATTTTATTGAAACAAAAACACATAGCCTAATAAGTGACACATCACCAGAATCAGGGTCTCAGCCCCCTTCATACTCAGGTTACATAGCAAAAACCTCTTGATAGATTCGCTTTAAGTAATGGATCTATTAAATAAACCTCTTTAAAATGGCAAGCCAAGACATCAAAAGCGTAATGGACTTAATGAAAATATTCTCTATGGAATAAATTAAAAGAGGACATTGATTGTAACCTAAACAGTGATGACAGATGCTTTTTACATTGATGGCTGAATAAAATTCCCGAATCCCGGCTAAACTAAAAAAAGCAAAATAGTGAGATAAATCCTGATCTGATTATAAGCAGACAACCCTTTTTGGCTATGCCAATGCTTACTAAGCATTTTTTTTTGGCTTTATACACAGTAAGCCCATTGTTTAGGAAGCCGTCTGGATCTAGCAGTGTGTAAGAAGTCAATCTTTACCAATCCTTTATGCCGGTTGCACATGATTCGACTCGCCAAGACCGCCAGGTCGTCTGCCTTCCGATCCAAGCACGGTCTGTGTTTCACACACATGTGAAACCGGCCTTACGGTATTTAGAAATGAGCAATCTGGCAGTAAATGTTCAATATTCCTGCAGTGCCCCCACAGGACAAATGAAGCATTTCACATTGCCTATTGAAAAAACTAAAAAACAAGACTTCTTTGTAAAACTTGTAGCTGGTCTTTCTCTTGGTCTTCGGGCTAAGAGTATGTTCACATGACTTTTTTTTCAGGCGGCCAAAAACCCATGTTTTTCAATTAGAAGATGCTCGAGGAAACTTTCCTTCTGGGTATGTGCACACAACGTCTTTTAGTCTCCTGTATAACCATCACATTTTCCAAGGCGAAGGTATTTTTCTTAAACATTTTCATTGGCGTTTTCTCAGTGGAAAGAGGGAACATGCACAGCAAATCGTTTTGACATTGCTGTTCATTTTGCTCATTCTGTGTTTGCTTTTTTAGCGCTTTTTCAGGTGGTCTCCAAGAGGAATCCACCTGAAAAAGCTGTGGTGATACCCTTTCTCTGGCTTCTCATAAACTTGAGTTGTATTTTTTTGGTGTTTTTTCTTCCTTTTCTGAGTGTCTTACTGTCATTTTTGGCCACCGACATTTTTTGGGGGGATTTATCCAGTTTTTTTGAGTTGCTTTTTTCAGACTTTTTATTGGTCACTTCTTTTAACCGCTTGGTGTTTTTGAAAACCAGAAATGGTTAAAAGCCTGAACATGTACACAGTAAATTGTTTTACATAGAATTGAATATGTTTAACCTTTTGAGTGTTTTCTAGGTGCTTTTTCTGGCAGGTTTCAGAGCAGACACTCTCCAAACCTGCCTGAAAAAAAATGATGTGTGAACCCTAATGAGTCAATAAGCCTCACCCCCTGGAATTAACTGAAAATTCACTATCGGGATTTTTTAAAAACTTGCAACTTTCCTACTGGCCACTAGGGCTTTTTAGATGCTAACTTTCTGTGCTTTTAAGAAGAGTTTGCAGCAGTCTCATAATCATCAGAGGCAGGATTTAAATTACAGGTTACACTTCTATACACAGCTGATAAGACAGAATCCACCAATCATTAGAGGTGATGCAACAGCACAGCTCCTCCTCTCTGTTCACTATAACTGTTGCACATGCTCATTAAATGCGTCAGTGCAATAGATAGGGCGGAGTTTGTTCATTGTGTCTAATCTACGTGTGCATTTCTTGAAACAATAGGAAGTAAGAGTAAAAAAAAAAAAGCCCTTGTGGCCGGTGTGAAAAGTGCAATATGTCTTATTTTTAATTAAGATTTTGATATGGAAAAAAATACAAAAATATAATTTATAAAATATGGTCATTTTCTGATTACACATTCCCTATAAATATTATTTACATAAAATGTGACTCCCTTTAATTGCATTACCCTTATTTGTAGCATAAAACCCTACCTCTATTCTACAATTACTTTATCGTCCTACTCGTCTCCGGAAATACATTACGGAGGTCTAGACTTTCCAATAAGTTGGTTGGCCAAAGTGAATTGTGAGTCTCTCGCAGGAAATCAAAACCAAAGTGATTTCGCCCAAAGCAAGCAACAAACTAATTGGCAAAGAAGCAGGAACCATATCTAGACTGAAGATGTAATGGTCCCTAAAATACCATGGCTATTTGTGTTATTGTCCATTTTACTAAAAAAAAATGGCATTTTCTTGAATATTTACTCTGTTGTGTACAGCTATATCATGATGCCAACAGATCACATCATTAGGCATATGGTTTGACAGTGAAAGTTATGTTCACCCGAATCATGGTATATTAGTCCTCAGAAAAGTCACCCGGATGAGGACAAAATATCATTAATGTGATTGTCTGGTTTGGAAAAATTATTGATTTTAATATGCACCATGTAATACTCAATTTCCCCTGTAGTGGCGCTGCAGGATAATTGAACACTTGCTACCAGATTCCGTAAAAGATCAGAGCCGATCATTTGAGATCATAGCAAAAGGACACCCTGCGATCAGCTTATGTTCAGAGGGCCCTTCTGACAAAAGGAGATTGTACAATTCCTTTAAGATTTCCAGCTATTTTTCGGTTAATTATACTAAAGATACATATAATTGTGTGGATACTATGTCACTTAAAGCTCCGGATTAGAACTTACAGGGTTTTTTTTTTGCTGTGGTGTAAAAGTCACCAGTGGAAAGCCATTTTTGTAAAAGTGGAAAAAAAAGCCATACTTACAACTGGAAACCACCCTCCAGTGCTACCACTGATCGGTAGGGATTACATCCTCACCACCAGCCACCTGACCCTGTAGCCAATCAGTGGCCGCAGCAGTCAGGCCACTACTAGTGGTCACTTACTGTCCGGCTGAGGTTGTCAGTGCAGCAGGGCTGGAGGTGGGGAGTCATTCCATAGTTAAAGGGATTATTCAGGACTTTGCTCATTTTTTGCTATGGGGCTAAGAACTTACCGGCAGGTGGTTGCTAACTGCCTGCCTGGTCTTCCCAGGCTCAGATCTGTGCCGACTCAAAGCAGTCCTGGGCTGTTCCTGATGGTGATTCTGCGGCATCTGGTGACATCACGTCAACAGACCAGCTTCTTCTCTTCTGCTCTGCAATGTTGATGGGACAGTTAGGCGAAAGAGCTGTTCTGTTGACGTGAGGTGAAATAAAGCAGCAGAATCGCAGGCAGGAGCGGTCCATGACTGTTCTGAGCCAGCAGAGATCGGCACCAGGCAGAACATGCAAGAAGTTAGCAACTCCATGCCTGTAAGTTCTTAGCCCCATAGCAAAAACTAAGCAAAGTCTCAGATGACCCCATTAAGGATGACTTTTTTTTTCTTTTATAAGGATAACGTCCTGCTTGTAACTTTGCCAGAACCCAGATAGATGCAGAAAACCCCTTTTAAAAAGGAAGCTATCATGAGAAAATAACCTATTGTTTAAATCAGGTTTTTGTGTTAAATGTATTTTTTTGTTCATATCACGACCTTTATTAAAAAATAGAATCAGCAATCTTGCTAATTTTTTCACAGTGGTCACTGGGGTATTTTTAGACTTGTCCTTTCAAGAAGAGTTTTCAGTAGGCACCTTATCATCAGAGGCAGGATTACAATGACAGGTTACACCAGAGAACACAGGTTACACCTGAAATAACAGGATCCACCAATTACAATAGGTGATGTCATAGCTAACCCTGTGCCCCTTTTTCAGAAGGACTTTTGCGCAAGCTCATTAGATGCTTCAATGTCATAGAAAGTGAGTGCAAAACACACTCTCTTCTATGCCTTTTGAACCCCAAATTGATAAGTTTTGTTTTACGAGCACTTGGGAAATCAATTCAGCACAGCCTTGCATGGTGTACTCAGGACTTCTGCTTTATTAACATATGTAAGCTACTTAAGTAGTGTCACAGACTAAAGAAAAGTTCTCTCTGAACTATTAGCCAATAGGAACCCAAGGGGTGTGAAAAGAAATGTAAAACTTCCTATCCCATCAGTGTTATTTGATCACCATGACACAGGGGTTACCAGAAAAGAAAGATACCACAGTCACAAAATGGATTCTGCTCTCTCTGATCATTGTGGCTAATGTGTGTGTGTATTTCCTGAAACAACAGGAAGTTAGAGTCTAAAAAATCCCTAGTGGCCAGTTGGGAGAATTGCAACATTTGTATTTTTTTTATTTTTAAGACTGATTGCGATATGGAGAAAAAAATTTATATATTACCCTAAATTAAATTTAAAAAAAGTATCAATTAAACCTGATTAAAGCAATAGGTCGCTTTCTGATGCCAGCTTCCCTTTAAAGACCAAAACAAAGTGTTCAGTCATTGAAATAATCAGAGTTAGACACTATATGGTGTATGTGTGTAGACGGCCATATTTTCTGTTATCTTATTGTGCTCAACAAGTAAATAATAAAAGGTTTGATTCATGGCCTAAGAAAGCGGATACTTGGTAAGAGCACTAAGCAGCGGCAGCAGAATGTCTGCACATTTACGAGGCTCAGGAGACTCCAATAGTGTATGTAAATGTCAAATCTTAAAGTGTTTTATGGCTTGTTATTGTTTAATCCGAAACCAAGGATGGATTGTAATCTGTTTTTTTTTTATATCCTTGATTCCACGTACTAAAGGACCACCTAAGT
The DNA here is from genome assembly GCA_009801035.1 of Oophaga pumilio. Classification (NCBI taxonomy): domain Eukaryota; kingdom Metazoa; phylum Chordata; class Amphibia; order Anura; family Dendrobatidae; genus Oophaga; species Oophaga pumilio. Next base: position 111,818 of record VIAB01000042.1, read on the forward strand.
TGTAAGACTTAAATACTGAGCCCAAGCTGTAGACTTCAGCCATTGACATTCACCATCTCCATAGAGTTATTTTACATTTGTAAAGGACGGTTAGATCTTGACAGAAACACCGTAGACAACATATTGCCGGCTTCAAAGTTGGACTATGGGGTGTGAATTAGCAAAAAGGAAAATACCCCCTCCACCGATCCCCACCAGATAGAGACCCCATCAACCCCATCCAGTGGCTTTCACTTGATGATATTTGTACAATGCCAATATTTGGAAAGTACATTGCTTTACCATTTAGGCAGTGTATTGCACTTTTATGTTTGGAATGAGTATGGCGTCTCTAGATGAGCTTTCTCCAGATAATGAGAAATGATAAGACCCTACAGATGTTTCTATTAGATCCCATTTATTATGATAACCTGAATAAATCGTTGAATGGGCTTGGGGACACAATCTTATTTATTACCATCCCACCAACCAAATATAGATATTTCGCTCGACCGTTCAGCCGGCACATATCGTGCCCGGCTCTCCTATGTAAGAGCCTCTGTCAGACATCGCTGAAGGTGGCTTATCTTTAGTGAACAAGAGGATCGGCAGGACGAAATCAGATCCATAAAGAGGTTGGCCACTACTTTTTGATTGATGGCCTCTCCTTAGGACAGGTTATCAACATCTGATCATTGGTGGTGCATTACATGGTACTCCACCGTTCAGCTGTTACCCGTGCCAGCAGTGGCCACAATTTCTCGAATGCTGCCAGGACACAGTAGCTCCTTCAAAACTATAGTGCCCGTAGCCAAGTACGGCAGATGAATGAGTAGGAGGGTGGATCCGCAGTACCTGGCTGTGTCAACTATAGAAAGGACTGTGTTCCAGCAGGATGTAAGGACTGCTGGTGCCGGTAACAGCTGAATTTCACCCCTACCGATCAGATATTGATGGTCTATCTTCAGGAAAATGTAGTGGCCAACCTCTTGAATTCCTCACGACATTTATATGCTGGGTGTGCCCAATCATATTAGATTGTTGGCCGAAACACTCGATTCGGACTACATTAGTCTGATGTGTATGGAGGCCTTAGCTGTTACCTAAACAAAATGGAAAGTCAAGATTTGGTGAACCAACCAATTGGTGAATTACTTATCTTTAGTGACAAAACCAGGAGGATAATTATTGGTTATTTCATGAGTGGTAGGAAGCTGATGGGTGGCATGAATCGTTGAGGTGTAACTTGAGGCCAAGGAGGCCATAGTGCAGAATCTGTACCAAATCATCCACCGGTCATGTGCTATTATAATAATGGTGTCTTTCCAGTGAACAAAGGGGCATTTTGGCTTAATTTTCAGAGCCTGGGTTGATCTACTACCTCTACAAGTGCAACTACTATCTGTTGTTAATGTGTTAGAAATGAATTCTGAGCAGAAGCTCCCTCTGGTGGTTACAAACAGTACTGAACCATTCCATGAGGATTGGCAATCAGGAGTTACAGACTGGTCTTATATAAGGGAGGTTCCCTCCCATCATGATTGCCGGTGATCAATTGTTCTTGTCTCAACTGTGGTTCCTGGTTCACTTGGAAGCTTGCTGAGTCTTGCCTCTTCTCCTGCTCTCAGATAAGATATTTTCTGTTTTTTTTGTTTTTGTGCTTACCATTTGCATATTTCTCTGCATTTCTGTGAGGTTAGCCAGGTTTCCCCTCCCCCCCGGGGGGCTTGGGCTCCTCTCAGTTCTTCTGGAGCCACTGTTATTTGTTCATTTGCCTTTTCCAGTTTTTTCAGTGGCTGCGGCATAGTTTTGTTACACCAGAGAACTAATTTAGGTGGTAGAGGTCGTGTGATCTCAGGTGTTTTTGCAATTAGTAGCGTTGGTATTTTTTAGGGTTTTTTGGATTGCAGTAAGTTTTCCTTCCTATCCTTTTCTGTCGAGGCAGATTGGGCCCCAACGTTTGCTCATACTATTTTCTGTCTGTGTCTGTATTTCCTCTTGTCTAACCGCCATTACATGTTTGGGGGCTTCCTATGTTCTTTGGGGATCTGCTCCGGGCAAGATAGCTTTCCTCTTTCTATCTTTAGGTGTAGTTAGCCTCTCAGGCTGTGACGAGGCGTCTAGGACCAACGTAGGAACGCTCCACGGCTGCCTTTAGTTGTGGTGGTTAGTCAGGGTACTGCAATCCAGTAGATTCCAACCTCTCTGGTGTATTGCCGTTTTTGCCTGCTCTCCTCAGCTACCAAATCATAACAACTATCTCCGTGGTTTCCGTGTAGTATAGGCGCCATGGACAATCGGTGCTTGATTGCGTGAGGCCAATCGTGAATTAAAATTTATTGGGTTGGAATAATTAACATATTGACATGAGGGCAGTGAGTCGGTACTAAGCTTATTGTTAAATTGATATCCCATAAAATTCACATGTCGTTAATTAATTCCCAGTTGATTATTATTCCCCAGGGAAAACAAGATCCTAAATAGTTACGAGGCTCCTAAGACACCAATCTGAGAGACAGTGCACATACAGTATTTCTTGCCTGGTAGACAGCCTTTTGGATTTTAATATTTTCGTTTTGGTAGATTAGAGAAGCATATACAAATTTTTATTTTTCGACTGAAGACATCATCAATCATGGCCGTGAAATCTGGATGGTTTTGCCGGATTTTAATATTATGACCTATGTAGAGGATAGGTCAACGATGTCAAAATCGGTTGGGATCCAACTCATGGCACCACCGTGACATTATAAGCAAACCAACATTATAGCCATAGATAGGAAATAATATTGATCATTGGTAGCTTGAATTATGGTAAAGCCATGAGCAAAACCGGGCTTTCCCAGGACCTCCACCATTTAGCTATGTCCACCAACCCATCTTCACCATGTCCAGCCTGTTATAAACTTACTACCCAACGTCATCGCGTGAACATTTCTCACACAATGCTATTGCTTGGAATGTGTATTACGTTGCCATTTAGGTATTGTATGGTATGGTTATGTGTTCACTTTATGGCGCAATTATTTAGGTGCTTTATTTATGGGCAAAACAGTACTTTTTGGGGGCCTCCACCATTTAGAACCCAACGTCTCCAAGCTTCCTACCTGGTAACTTGATATGAACATTTTTCATTGTGATTGTATTAATATAATGTGCTATGCTATCCTGTATGGCGCTACCGTTTGGTTGCTTTATGACGGTATAATTTAGTCGCTGTATAGTACAGTTATTTGGCATCACATAGTTTTAGCCACATTGTGACAATAATATTTAAAGGGAATCTATGAGCATTTTTTTTACTATGGAAACTGAGAGTGGCATGATGTAGTGGCTGAGACCCTGATTCCAGTGAGGTATCACTTATTGTTCTGCATTCTGTCATTTTGATAGAATCCCTGTTTTCTCTGCTGCAGATCTAGAATGCTGAGCCCTGTATAACCCCGCCCACACCACTGATTGGCTGTGTACACTGTGAATTGACAGAAAGCTGCCAATCAGTGTTGGAGGCGGGGTTACACTTAGCAGTTGACTAGGAGGCACAAGACACCTAGTCCTGCTGATCAAACTGATTTTATTGACACAGCCTAGTCAGTGACACAATCAGGATCTCAGCCCCTACATCATTATGCTATCTGATCACTTAACAAAATCTGCTGACAGATTATTTTTAATTATTATAATTATCCAAAATATGGAATGGTTTTTACACACATTCAAACCTGGGCCCTCAACAAACTTTTGTCCCTATTTTGGTCCCATGTCTGGTGGTAGAGATGTCCTTAATCCATGGAGGTCTCCATAAAAGATCCGGTGATTGGTTGTGCTTTGTGCACATGATACAGCCCTGGAAATAAGTGCATTATAATACCCCAGGTAGCGGCACTATCAGCTAAGTAAGACTCCTGGAGAATTTGCTTCCCTATTGACAAAAATTTAGTTTTTTTTTAATAAAAGATTAATATGCAAATGAGTAAATGACATTCACTAACTCGAATTTTGGGGAAAAAAATGATACCAGGGTTTGAAGTGCTCTGTACCTTGGATATGCTCTACTCCACTTCATGTAAAGCCTTAATTAAGCAGCCCGGTGGATCCTTGATGAGCCACCAGACGCGATTCTCCTACTGTTGTGATGTGAACATAGGTGGCTTGGTGACAGGTAGAAGAAGCACCTTAACCCTTAACTGCAAGTGCGATTTTCTGGCATTAACTCAGAGAAGTTAGTAGTAAATTCTGCATATGGCAAGGATAGGCTTTAGATTAGCCTCCAGCTATTTCTACCAGGCTAAAGTCCCAATTAGTCAAGCTGATTTTGGTCAATTAACAACCTCTGTATCAATCATATACAAGTCTGTCGGCGCTTGTTTACTGGCCCATTCCATTCACTGGTGGCGTCAAAAACCTGTAACGATTCTTAAAGGGTTATTTTTCCCATCTTCAAAAATGGATATCGTTGGATAGAGCTTATAAAAACAAGCACTTTTGCAATTTACCGCATATTAAAACGGGCAACCTTTCTTCAGATATTACCACTTTTCTTGGTCGGTCTCCAAGGCAACCAGCTGTAAACAAAAGAAAAATGGTAATATCTCAAGAACGGATACAAATGTTAATAAGCAGTAAATTGCAAAATTACTTGTATTTACAAGCACTGTCCGACAATACTGATTTATGAAAATGAGGAAAAACCCTTTAAAAGCAAACATTCCAATGAACTGCCATTCCTTACCCTTAATAGGCAGGTTTGTACCTGTCCACAAGATAGGTGTTAACTCTTCTGGGTCTGACAGCTGAGATCTCCATCAATCCTGAGAATGGGATTCTGTAATGCCTTGTAGAATGGAGCAATGACCAAGTTGGCGCTCGATGTTTAGTCTATGGGCCTGTGAGAGATACCGGAATGCATGCTCGCCTACCACTCCATTCTAACAGGGCTTTTCCTGCCCCATTTTCAGGATAAATGGAGATACCTTAGTCCAGACCTATCCTGTGGTTAGAACAACTTTCTTATTTTTATGATTATGATTCCTCTTCACGATGATAGTGGCTGCTAATATCCAAATAGTTGAAGTGTGTCTTCAAATGTTTTCCTTTTGCTTAGCCATATGTTCCCCTCCCTCCTCCCAAATAAAGAAATGTAGTATAGCTCCCCCAGATGCACTTTAGTTGTCGAGTGAAGGATGGTTGAGCCGATCGTTAAGCTGACAGTTATCTATCCCGACTTCCCCATACACAGGAGCAATACTGTGTTTTCTATGAAAGAGCCACTGGCAGACATCTGTGGCGGTGGCTTATATCTCAAGAACAAAAGGATCGGCAGCATGAAATCATGAAATCAAACACACCAGATCCTTATCTCCCCCCCAAAAATCACCTGTTGAAGAAGAGTTGGGAGCCCATATACACATTAGATTGTCATCCGAACCTTTCGATATCAGCTTAAAAAAAAGGACAAGGACAAAAAGAGATATTTAGGTAGCTCTCCTGGCTCATACATACTCTGGAGCTCTAACTCTCCATGCTGAGAGCTCCTGTCTTCTCTATGAGAGAGCTGCTGCCAGACTTCTCTGGCGGCGGCTTATCTCTAGAGAACAAAAGGATCGGAAATTCGAAATCAAACACATCAAATCCTTATCTCCTGCCCAAAATCATCTGTTGCGGGAGATTCGGGGCCCCTACACACATTAGATTGTTGGCCAAACCTGTCGATATCAGCCCCTCAAAATAACACGTTAAATTTGCAATATGCCTCTGGGGGTATTTAGGGACACATTAAAATGTAAGTTTTTCATAAGTAGATATCTCAAAGCAGAGGAAATGTCTCGTAGGAGACTACAGGATGTACAGATTTGAAAAAAAAAAATTAAAATTGATCTTGAACCTTTTGTTCTTAGTCCTCAACACAGTGCTGAGCAGAGAAGTCATTTCATGATGTGCCTCTGGCGATGCAGCGACCTCAAGGACAACTGTAGTGACATCATATAGCAATATAGTCATGACTGCTATTAAACATGTAAAAGGATTAGCTCTAGTAATTACCATGTCGAATTTATTGCATTTTACTTTCAGGTTTTATAGATTTTTTTTTATTTTTTTTTAAATAAACCCCAAGTAAACCAAATGAGAATAAGTGATTAGATTTAGAAAATTAACCTGATAAAAATAATCTGTGTTTTACATAAAATGTGGACTGTGCAATCAAGTAAGGAAAGAAACCCATGTAAGGCATCATATGCACGACAGCATAGAGTTTGTACTGTATGGCAGCACACAGGGACTGCAGTCTGTGTGTGCCACCATAGGATGACTCTATTTGGCACCTCATTGCTATATTTTCCCCTAAAACCAATGCTTTGAGGCTAGATCACCTTTGTATTATGGTAGAAGGGTGGTAGGGTCACCTGATGAGGTGGATTCAGTAAGCTGCAGGGCAGGATGAACACATGGACCGAAGGTGATGGCACAACGGGCCGGACTTGACGAATGGCACTTGGAACTGCAAGGATTAGGACAACAGCGCAAGTTAGACAGCAGGTAGACAGAACAGGAGACACAGCACTGCAGACAAGCAGAGAAACTGTAGATGTATAGTCAGTTCAGAAATTGCAGCAGCGTTTATAACGTGAGCTAGTCCAGAGGAGAGTTTGTTCTGCTTACAGCAGACGAAGCGTTAATTTCCAAATAAATGGATAGCCACTGACAAAGATAAAGATGAAAACTTGTTTGAAGAGAAGATACAACGAGATGCAGGAACAGTTTATGATTACAGCAGGCAAAGGAATAATCAGCAGGTCTGACCCTCAAAAGGTTGTAGAAATCACAAGAGTTTGCAGAGTTAATTGCAGCTGAGAGAACTGTTACTGGATGGTGGCAAACTCCAAAGCCGACAATAACAAAACGCAAGGTTCACTCAACACTCAAAAGCTCATGACTGTCTAAGTCGGCCTTAAAAGGTCTCGAGTGATGATGTCACGGAATTTCGCTTTCTAATTTGTGAAATCCGACATAGAGCGTGGCAAAGGGGTACACCCATAGTAGAAGGGAGCAGAGGCCGGCCCTCGAGCTGATACAAGCGGATAGAAAGAGCAGTATCATGAAGTCATACGGCTCAGAGATTGCACAGATCCATAATACAGTTATGTGGGTGAGTTATATGAAGGAAACTGTAGATAATATGGAACTGGATGTACTACATAGAACTTAGAAGGGATTACATATACTTCTGAGGTCAAATGAATAAATAAAAATACTTTTAAAATCTTGTTTAATCGACAATCATACCGACATGTATGCACGAAAACTGAAAGTATAGCTATTTTCGGAATCAATGCGGACAACTGTTAACCGTGAACTACACTTTCTAGTGAGGGGTTTCCAAAAAGCAGGGAAAGAGGAGGCGATATATCTCAGAAATGGAGAGGAACAGGAACAAAAGAAAAACAAAACTGGATTCAGGAGAACCGCGGCATTTACACCAGATAGTAAAAGCACATATGGCAAGTGGCAGGTCCTCTCTTTAAGTTTTTAAAGAAGTGAAAACATGGGATGTCTCATCAGCTATGAATCCTTTGAAAAAGAGCCACTGGGATGATCTAGCATGTGGAAGCAGCAGTCAGCCAGGCGTCTGCTGTAGGGAATATGTAGTATTGCATGGCAGAGATTTACATAACTGGCCGGCTTTGTAATGAAAAGATGGCTTTGTTTTCCAGGATGGGAGATGCTCGCAGAAAGCAGTTCTTCATTCTGACTCATTAATAATACCAAGAAGGACTTTATGAAATCCATATGGGGTTTTCTTAATGAGACAACCCCTTATTAATAAGTCAAATTTAAATTGATTTCAGAATAGGAGAACCTAATCTCATAATTGGTTCAATATCTAGAAAGACTTTTTTCCAAAGTTTTTTTTGGCCGAGGGAAAAAATGAATTTCAGCAAATCCTTTTCATATGTCACAGCTTTCAGAAATGACAGAAATCATAGCGCCAGTCTGTACAAAGCCAAAAAGTGTCACACATGAATTAAGTCATTTATGGCTGTGTTATCACGACAGCCCTGCTATAATTAAAGATGGCCAGGAGGTGAGCTGATCGCGGCAAGAGCAGATTCAGAAACCCAGTGCCATATTTTCATACTGTATATAGTAGTGTAATGATGAAATAAATGGATGGTGCTGTGTCTGACAGATCCAGTTTTTCTTAGCACCTCTAGTAGAGGCATATCCTAAGCAGAACTCTCCGCTTTATGACGTTCATGTGATCCAAAAAAAAAACATCTAGAAAGGGCATGTTTCATGATTCCATGATAACAAATTAACCATCTAGTAGTAGCAATTAATTAGAGTATATTGTCTTCTACCTTGATTATTACTATGATAAGCTTTGAATACCAGTTACAAACTATTTAATCAAAGGCAATATATAAGCACACGGCTCATGGGAAGTGCTTTGTGCCCTGGGCTGTTAATTGAGATATTCTTTATCATGTCATGAGTATGAGTTGTATGCCCAGTGTGTTAAATGCAGCCTGACATGTGAGAGGTAATATGTGTGCAGTGCGTTGGCCATTACATCACCGACTGATACATTTTGCCAGTGGGACTGCTGCTTTACCATGGCTGGCTGGAGGGGCCGGCAGCTATGTGATATATTGAGTCGTTGTGTGACACATTTCGAGACAGAGCAAGGACTTTGAAAATATCTCGGAGGTCTTCGTCATTGCTATTAAAAGCACAGCAGATTTGTAGGAGTTTATGTAGATGTACTCCGCTACGCTACTCTGGATCTACCGCTTGGCACCGTTGCTTGGATAACATTTAAATCAGGCTGGAAGTGTAATTAAGCCGATTTCATCAGCGGAGCCCTGCAATTTTGTACATGACGACTTAAAACATGACAATTTAGAGGGCTTAGAAGCTGCAGATTGGGCCAATTAAACAGAACGTGTTATCTGGATGAGACCTTAAAAAAATGAAAAAATTAGATTGTACAACCGTTACAGAATTCTGGCCCAAATAAACCATACTGCAGCCAAGAAAAGGGTTAATGAGTGCCAGCTTGCTCCTCTGGTAACAAAATGCTGGCTCTGCACAAGTAATTCTTTTATAACAGGAAGGAAGGAAGAAAATGTAATGTACTCAATCAAAATAAATACTAATTTATGGGTCATGCCTAATACTTAGTTCCCCTACACCAAAATGACTCAGGACATTTGGTGATGTCCCATAACTAATCATTTGTATGGTATTGATGTATATTGTCACGATAATCAGTTACGTGTTTGACCCAGGACTATTTCTTATGGTGGACTCGTCAAACAAACTAAAGGGTTTTTTCAGGTAGTTTTTTTACTATGGGCCTAAAAACTAACAGGCAGATAGTTGCTAACAAAGACAATTACCTACCTGCTCTACCCGGCTCAGAATAGTCACTGACCGCTCCTGCCGGCCTTTCAGCTGCACCACGTCAACACAGCAACTCTTCTGTTTCCGGGCTGCCAACATCATAATAATTGACAATTGGCTCCCCGCTGTTAGGCAGCGGGGAGCCAGCTGTCAATCAGCATGACATTGGTAGTCATGCTCCGGCAACAGAGCAGAGCTGAAGAGAAGTTGATGTTCTATTGAATTGACATCAGTAGAAGCCGCTGAATCGGCAGAAACGGTTTGTGACCACTCTGTGATGGCAGAGATGCTGTTTTCCTTCTAAGAATTAGTGATGAGCGAACGTGTTGGGATAAGATGTTATCCGAGCATGCTCGGGTGCTATTCGAGTATCTTTGGGCATTCTCGAATATTATATTTGAGTCCCGCGGCTGCATGTCTTACAGCTGTTAGACAGCCACTACACACTATTTGTAAGGCAATCCCTGCATGTGTTGTGGCTGTCTAACATGCGAGACATGCAGCCGCGGGGACTTGAACATATTATTTGATCACGCTGAAGACACTCAGCACCTGAGTATGCTCGGATAACACCTTATCCAAGGACGTTTGCTTATCACTACTGACACTGTTCTTATTCTAGTGGGTTTGGTAAGTATTCAGACCCCTTTAAATTTTTCACTCTTTGTTTTATTGCAGCCATTTGGTAAATTCAAAAAAGTTCATTTTTTTCTCATTAATGTACACTCTGCACCCCATCTTGACTGAAAAAAACAGAAATGTAGAAATTTTTGTAGATTTATTAAAAAAGAAAAACTGAAATATCACATGATCATAAGTATTCAGACCCTTTGCTCAGTATTGAGTAGAAGCACCTTTTGAGCTAGCACAGCCATGAGTCTTCTTGGGAATCATGCAACAAGTTTTTCACACCTGGATTTGGGGATCCTCTGCCATTCTTCCTTGCAGATCCTCTCCAGTTCCGTCAGGTTGGATGGTGAACGTTGGTGGACAGCCATTTTCAGGTCTCTCCAGAGATGCTCAATTGGGTTTAGGTCAGGGCTCTGGCTGGGCCAGTCAAGAATGGTCACATAGTTGTTCTGAAGCCACTCCTTTGTTATTTTAGCTGTGTTCTTGGGGTCATTTCCTGGATCTCGCTATCCGTTCCCTAGGTTTCCACTCACTGCAGGGACACCCACGTAATGCGACTCTGTTTACCTTACCTATCAGACTATAGGTCTGCCCCTACTGCAGGCTTGCACCTATCTGACCTCCTGACAGGAAAACGTCTCTATCCCTTCACTTTATGCCTTTCCACTCCGGGCTAGTCCCAATCATTAACCATAACTCTCCCTACTGTTGGGCAAAATACAACACCGTCACCAATAATGCATGTCACAACACACATTACACATTACAGCAACCCTTATGTCTTTAAGGGGGAACAAGGACAGCATATCCACCTCCTTATAGCTAGGCTCTGATTCAAGATGCCCGTGATTTAGGTAGCATGAGTCAAGTGACAGCGTCCTCCATTTAATCAAAATGTAACACCACACAATGGGGCAATGGTTAACTTTGGGTTTGAGTAACCTTTTAAACATAACACTATTAAAATGTCTTTTAGCACCATGTGGTCCAATTACAATTACTTAAAGGGGCTAATCCCTACATGTTAGTGACGCGCGTGGCCTGTTTTCCCTCCTGGACCTGGGTCTTAAAGGGTCCACCTCACCAGGTGAGCCTTAACAAGTGCTATCTGTGAAAAACGTGGATAGCACTCATACGCGAAAAACTGACATGTGAATAAGCCCTTATATGAAGTGTTTAGTTTCCCTGGAGCTCTACCACAGAGAAATTAAACATAAACTAGCGCATATTCAAATTATTGGATTGAGTTTTTAATGCAGGACAAGACAGGTCCTCGGGGGTGGGAGACATTCTTTGTCACTTCTCCCCACTCTGGCTATGAGGCTCTAGAACATGGAATGAACTTTATGAGCTAAGAATTTCCTAATACAATAAATAAAAATGTTTTTCTGAACAAGCCTTTTGTCGTTATGCCCTTGACTAATCCAACAATCACTTACGCAAACAATAGAGATGTAGTCTTTGCCTTATGGCATGAGTTTTATTCTATTTCCCTTATTCATGCTAATGTTGATTAAGACCGAGGTGGTTCACAGACTTTGGTGGATGTGTTTGCTGTGCAGCTGTGCCCTCTACTCTGTGCTGCTCACCTTCCTCACATCTTTCATCCTGTGAAGAGGGTACTATTTATCACTCTCTACTCTCGGGAGCAGCCACTGACCTCAGCTCCCCTTGACCTCCACTCCTGGGCTGGAATGATGACTATTTTTCAGCAGCTTGGCCCTAGATAAATGGTTCTCAGAGGGGTAAATGAGGGAAGAATATGTATTAACCTTTTAGGCTCCAGGTAAGCTTGTAATGCTGATAGAGTATATCCTTAGATGACATTGATATTACCATGATTGATTCAGTACATATCAATCATCAGGTCACCACACGTCCATTTCATCTCAATTTTAGTATATTAATTATGATTATAGAAAATTGCTAACTATTGTTGTCCTGGTCCATTTTTGTTTGTTTTATTTATTTTTTAATTTATTTCAATGTGCTGTGCCCCCATTTTGTGGAGCATTTTAACGTTAGTACATTATTTTTATTGCTGATACCCCTGTAACTGGGGCTGGTATATTAGCCCCAGTTGCAGGGGAATTTTATATTCCTGTCTGCATAGCGAAGCTGACTTGGTCTCCTAGGACCCAGCAGCTCCTGCGTAATCCCTACACCTAACAATCACATAACTGAAAGGTCCTGAGGACTAGAGGAAGCACAGTCAGTGATACTGCTTCCTAATTTGTATATACAAGTGTATACAGTGATAGATAAGGTAAACATGGAAATAAATAATGTTTATCTTCTCATCGGGGAGTCTGGCTGTGTCTGACAGCCGGCTCCAAGCTGCTTACATTGTATTGAAGTTTCAGAACATCACTGCACAGTAAAGTAAGGACTGTCTTGTCATTTATAGTCCTTGGACAGTCCACAAGTAGTTAAAAGGATGAAAATTACTGATCTGTTCTGGTGTTAAAAAATAAACCGCCAGCCAACCTTCCAGCTCTCAGGAGAGTAATCTCATAATCTGGGGGGAAAAAATACAGTAGTCATTATACTAATGAATCCAATCAATCTAGAGTTTAACTGGATATTCTTTCGTTGTCATGTATAGAAACCATTTTCTAGAAGGCATTCTCTCAGAAAGCAAGGTGTCTTTTTTGTCCTACAAGATATTATTACCTACACAATTATTCATAACTAGATTTATTATCATAAGTGCTTCTTTAGGCAACTTTTTTATGGATGGTGGCACCACTGGCACACAGAAGTCTTTCCTTTGTAGGTTAACCAAATCATGTCTCACCTGACTCAATTACTACAACACCCCAAACACTTTAAATAGCTGTTGGTTATGCCGGTAGTTATCTTGTCCGACTCTGCCATATTCATGGCTCGTTCTCTATGATGACCATTACCTGTCGGGGGGCCTCCATACACATTAGATTGTGGAACGAATCTCTTGCTATTGGCAGGTACGGTCAACATTAGTATAATGTGAATAGGGGCCTATACTTTCACAAATGTCTCTATGGCCTACATGAACTTTGCCTTAACCAATATTACAATTTTAAACCCATTGGGCTAACTACACAGTTGCCAAGAACCTCTATTAGGTAGAGCAGTGTTTCCCAACTCTGGTCCTCAAGAGCTGAAACTGATCATCGTTTCAGGATTTCCTTAGTATTGTCCATGTGATAATTCCATCACCTGTGCAATTCTAAGGAAATCCCGAAAACATAATCTGTCGATGTCTCTTGAGGACTAGAGGAACGCTGACACAGAGCATGCACTTTTCAAAAAAGGGAGAAAAATATCTAAAAAATTCTAGCCCACATTTATCATGACTATTCACATTACATTACATCCCAGCACACTGTGATGAGGTCTTTCAGTGGTCGCCTGGCAGCTCTAAAATGAATACCATGGATATGCTTAGCGCAAGCCACTCCAGTTACCAGATCCCAGAGGATACACTGGCCTTCACTATTTAAACCCTGTAAAGGGATCTTACCTTAAATAGGGGCCCCTGGGCTGGGTCCTCAGAAAAAGGTGCTGTCCGGTGGTACAGGCTAGAAGGAGTGGTCAGATAGCTGGGTGAGAAACAAGAGAGCAGGAAAAGTACAAAATCAGAAGATGAAAGAATCGTCAGTAAGAAAGGCCAAGGTCAAAACAGAAAATAAATACACTACATAGGATCTGAACAAACAGGACTAAACCAGAGGAACATAAGGCTATATCTGGCAGCTTCCAGCAGTAAGCTGGAAGGTTAAATCGGGTGTGGTGCTCTCCAGTTGGCTGGGGCAGGGAGCAGATGACTCCAGTTTGACAGCACACACACCCACAGACTGGATGACACTGCATGTCCAAGGCACCCTAATCTTAGTGGCTGGACAGAGCCCGCGCCATACTGATCCTCTGGTTCCGATATCTCTTTAATCACCAGCGCTGCCCGCAGTATGATTATGGTGGCACCTGGCGACAGAGGCTTACTGCATAGATAGGAGTAATCCTTACTGCAAACGTGAGAAAAAGAGCAGTAAAGAACTTGACACATGCTCATTCCTAAAGATTCCCTTTACCATGGTACATATCAGACTAGGGATGAAAATGTGATGGGAATTATCCAGTGAGCAATTTAAAGAAGATGCAGAAAACTTTTCAGTTTTTCCCTTTTTTTCTTGATCCATCTCCACCCAAACCATCTAGATTAGGTTTAGGTCAGATGACAATGAAGCCCAGGTTATATAATGTTATTTTCTCCTCCTATGCCAAATAGCTTATGAGGGTTTTTTTTTTAATATTTTTGTCAAGATGAGCCAACTAAGCCAAAAACTAGTTGGGAAGGGTGTTTGGACAGGTTGACCAGTGAACTGGAGAAGTCAGGTTCTGGCAAATAATGACCTTCGAAAGTCCAGAAAAAAAGGCTATGTGCAAAATAGTTTTTTTGAGAAGTGTTTTGGAGCAAGTCCGCTTTGAAAATTATCTTCAAGAATGCAAGACTCCTCAAAAACTTGGAGATTCAGCTCAGTTTCCACAGCAAAAAACATATCAAAAAGACTCCTTGTACACAAAGTAACTGAGCAGAACCTCCAAGTTTTCGAAAAGGATTTGAGGAGTTTGTGCTCAGTTTCTTCTCCAAAACCTCTTCAAGTAGTAAGACTTCGTTCACACTATCTATTCTGTCCCCGGGGCCTGTGGCTGTAAATATGGCTCTGTGAGATGCCGGATCTCTTTCACCCTACTTACAATTGGCGACGATCGCAGATAGCTTAACTCAGCTGCCGGCACACATGTTATGAAGAATCCAGAAGAGACTTTGATTTCTTTAAGAATTCTTGTTGAATGCATAAAAACAGCAGCAGGTAAAAAAGACTTTCTTCAGACAGACTGAAAACACATGTGATTCTGATAAAATCAAGATGGAGAATGAAACACAGGAGAAAGAAGAAGGAAATGACATCACACCAGAAGAGGGAGACAGAGAGACAGAAGGGACAAACTTGATGTAAAGGGAGGATTTCAGCTATGCAAACACAGGGACACATAGCAACAGTAAACAATATGAGAGACTGCAATGCAGCATGTAAAATACACAGGACAGTCTGTAAAATGTCTCATTCATGGGACATAACACTATCGTTAAGTGCTCTGATCCTCTTGTTGGAAGTCTTGGCATCTGTGCCGGAAAGAATGGTACCGCACAGACAATATTCTTCCAAAAATTACAAAATTCCGCAAACAACTTATCCCAACGGATCTAGTAAAAGTATATAGGGTCTGTCAGGCATCAGTGGTCTGGTGATGAAACCAATGAAGAATTGAGGCTTCTTGTATAAATGGAAGCCACGGCACTAGTGTGAACACATCCTTGGTAAATTCATCAAAGTGAATCTTATACAGCATATGGTTTCAAAATTTGGGTCACAACAACTTTCCCAAACTGCGAGATTTGAAAAGGTGGAAAATCTTTGTTTTTTCTCCGCGTCCAAGAAAAACCGATGCCACTTTAATCAAAGTCGGATCAGAGTAATGGGATCGTTTTTCTCAGATGAGGAGAACACGGTCAATTGAACCTACCCTTATTGTTAAAGCTCTACAAATCGTATTCATTAAAAAAAAAATTACAAAAATTTGTAAAATTTAGAATCAATTAGTCTTCAACCGCAAACTGTTCTTCTGCTTTTTTGTTCTGTATTGGAATAAAATTATTATATTTTTTCTCGACAGGCACGGGGCCTCTGGAAATGGACGCCTTGTAGCTGAAATCCATAGGATCCTTTGTGTTCTCAAGGTAAGCAAAAAAACAAGAACTGGTATCTAAAGTACATTGTAATCTCCTAATGCATCACTTGGCAGGACCGACAACTCCTTCTGCCAGGACATGATGTACAGCTGTAAACATAGTGGTTTTCTACAATATTCTTCAACCTCCATAGAACCGTTAGCATCATTTTTCTAACAATTTTCTGTTATCTTATGGGTAAGGTTGAAGCTCGATCCTTGCCAAAATAATTTGGATATAGTTTGAGTGCAATGAAATATTTTGATTTTTTTTTTCCCGGTAATGTGAACTAATATTAAAAAGTGGAAAAATTGATGTCGTAAAACCATATAAACAATATAAATCAACTCTCCAATGTTTAACGGCTTGGGGTCTGATTGCTGGGAAACCCACTGATCATGAAAACAAGGGTCTTAAAGTTCCCTGTGTGAATAATGAGTTACTTACTGAGCATGTGCAAACTCAGTTATAGGCTGGTTTTGCACATGCTCATTAACAATATTACATTTATCACTTATATTATTGATTTTGGGATAAAAATTTGTTTATGGACCAAGTTTAATTCTATAAACCAGTCCATATGGAACTCAACAGGTGTTTTTGGCAATATTTTCCTTCTAAATACTGAGGTTGTAAAATTGGAACAGGAATTTTGGACTTTGTAACACCTACTGAATCTGTTGATCCTTGGTAGCTTTGGAAAGATAGGTTGAATCGGATCATGCGATCCAAGATCCAAAGGGAAAGATACTGAGTCATTCCAGAGAGTATTTAGAAGGTTGTAATGTGGAGATGGATAACTGGTGAAGGGCAGCGGTGTCCTCCTTCAAAATCTTAATTCTTACCTGTTTAGCCTCAGTGATTGTTCAATCTCAAACAAGGATCCAGATCCCATGCTTAGACCTAGCCTCAGGATATGTCAATTAGGTAGGGGTCTGACTGTCGGCATCCTCATTTATCATCCGTATACAGCTCCAGTAACTGTAAACAGGGTGTGGAGCCGGAATGGTGCAGCTCTGTACACTGTGTAGTGGTCATACTGGGTACTGCAGCTCAGATCCCAATCATTTCAATATCAGACTATCTGTAGTACCCAGCAGCAGCTGCTAAACAGTGTATGGAACTGCATAGTGCTGCACTGCTTACATCTGACCAAGAACAGCTGATTGGTGGAGAAATCTAAGTCTTGGACAACCCCTTTAAAACTGTTTTTGGTGCAGATACCAGTCTAACAAGTCCATGAACTGTCTTGACACTGATCATCAGGCTCAGTAATTTTCAACACACTGTTTCGAGTGGGCTGTTCCTCTTCATCAGCATTCTGTCGGCACTACAGGTGCTGGAACTTCCGTTCCATCACTTCCTAGCATACATTGCCCAAACTATCCTGCTCAGAACTGAAAGCCTGTTTCTTTGTCATCTCTGCAAGCAGTCTGACACACAGTAGAGGAGTAGGAGATCAAGATGTCAGTAGGTGACCATTTGAATTCATTGCATGGTGGGGATCTGAAAAAAGTTGAATCAAGATGGGCAGACAATTGGAGTAGACCTTTTTAACTCTTCCTCAGTGTAGGTGCTCTCTGTATCTATCTTATTGTGGCCTACTACTTTGCAAGTTAAAAAATAGTTTAATAGCTTTTGTTTCTGCTAAATCCAGCAGATATTGTCCACCTTTTGCATGTCCTGTTGGCACTGCAAAGTTCACTTAATTTTGTATACTTACATCTGTAATTAAGCTAATCTTCCAAAATTTGATTTGGGCAGATTCGCTCAGTTCGGAGGTGTAGAGGTCATTCCATTCAAATTCATTGCAAAATCAGGAAAGTGTTGAAAATTAATGCGCTCAGATACCCTTTTCTCCTCGGCTTTCTCCATTTCTGTCCTGCTGCTGATCGGCTCCTCTTTGGTCTTCTTCATCCTGCGGGTCCTCCGTCAGGTGCAGGTACTGACTAGGTCCGAGACAGAGGAGAGTCGAGCAGAAGTGAGTATAAAAATGTATTGTTTTTAAGCTCTTTAAAACACAGCAAAATGGCAGCTGGCTGGCCAATATTTTGCTGGATTCCCAATTTCCCGCCAATCAAATCCCCCAAAATTTAGATTCATTAGGATCCGAATATTGGGGAAAATTTGTAGAGGATTTGATTTGTTTGGAAGCAATTTGCTCATCTCAACTTGTAAATTATATAAACTTACCGCTAACTATAATATAAGTAGAGCGCTGTTGATTTTAGGGATTTCGGGATACATTTTTCATATTAGTTATAGTCAATTGAGATGTTCATACAAAAAACTATGAAAAATCTCAAACCTGTTCCCCTGTTGCAGTACAACAATCCTTTCCTTTCAATCATAAACGTGCTTCCTCTCTGACTGCCAAACGTCTTTCCGATGGTCTGCGAGCAGCTTTTTATTTGGCTGACAGATCATTAGAGATTATCGCTCCATTATGTTGTCATCATTAACCAAGACATCAAAGAAAACGGAGCCGCTTTGAGTTTCCGAAAACTTTACAATTAGCAGCGGAGGTAAATGCGGAGAAAAAGTTAGGTTTTCCCATTAAAGTAAAATCAGTTCTCATAATTTCACCCATTTGATCATACAATATCAGAGTCATTTACATAATAAAGTAAATTTTTACAGAAAACCCAAATTTCAAATACCCTACTAGTTCATTTTTTGTTAATTGTGGGGGAGTCTTTAGTCTGTTCATCTATTAGCCAGACCAGACATCGGCTGTAAAGCGTCTCTCACCCTGGAGGACCCGACATGTCCATGTATACACAGCAAAGTATGTAATGCCTTATTTGTCCTTTAGGGGAGCTGCAGGGAAATAAAACACTTCCTTTCAGGTTCTTTCAGGCACATGTGATATTACATGCTGTATTTTTGCATGCTGACCATTTAATTGACAATTTGGACCATTACATGGCCAACCACCTAATACTGGCTCCGAGAGAGAGAGAGAAATTCATTTTTTTTCTGAGTGGTTCTCCATTCTGGTTCAGAGAAGGGGGTCTTTTTAGGTTGCCTTTCTAAATAAACAGTACAGTGTTAAGAGTATTAGTACTGGCATCCACTATGTAATCTGTATATTCCTTGTACGGAGGCATAGAACGCTTCAGAGTTTTTTTTACACAATGGCTTGTCCTGTAATCTCACATCCCTTTAGGAGCACCAATGAGCTCTTATTATCCTTATGGATCTCACATATTAAAGGATTAGATTGTAAGCTCAGCAGGTCAGAGGTGACTAGGATTGTAGATAAGTCACTGTCCCATAGATATAAAATATTATCTTTTTTTATAGATTGACTTTAGCTGTTTGGCTTATGTATTGCTCAGTGAAGAATGGACTGAGGATCCTTGTAGGTCACGGCCACTTGAAGAAATTACTTTTTTTTTCCTCTGTGTGTACGTTCGAGGGTGAGAGGTCTTTATCTCTGATCATTTATTTCCTGGCCCCCTATAATCCATTATTTGCTTTTCGTACATGTCCCATCACTTTACTATCTGCTCGCCATCTATAAATGTCGTACAATGAGAAAACGTTGGAAGCTTTTCAAATATTTTTGAATTTCTTAGCATTTTTTTTTCTTTTTTTAAATTGACGTATCAATGAGTTTACCACTTTTCAAATAAAGTATACTTGAGAAAATATTTCTTGACCCAAGGAATCCTATCCCTAACCCCAAATACAGTGCCTACAGTGATATCCACATAGCTCAGTAGGAACCCAAAGCCTTCTTTAGAACTTGGATCTGTTGGCATATAAACCCAAATGAGCATTGTGTCCATGCTGAATCATATGTTATATCAGGGAACACAAAGCTTTTTCTGTGTTAGGCTCACCTGGTGAGATGGATCCACTAAGCCACAGGTCAGGGTGAACACTGGGACTGAGGGTGACGGCACAGCAGGTCGATAGCAAGCAGGATACTCCAAAAGCCACAATGGAAAGAATGATCACATGAGAGCAGATGCAAGGTCATGGACTGCCTGAACCAGGTTATAAATGCAGGTTGTAGGAAGCACAGAAGATGACTACAGTGATGCTTGCTATGTAATGTGAACAATGTCTAAAAAGGAGCAGCAGACAATGGGTAATTCAGTAGGTAGCAAGTGGTGGATTAACAAGTAGGCCTGAAGGTCAGTAGGTGCACGTTATAGAAATCACAGGAGTTTGCAAAAATGAACGGAGTGTAATTTAGACAGTCTCTATTAAGCAGTTCTTGATGCTTACAGCAAGCGATGGGCTAACCAGCAGGTCTTGACGGGCATAGGTGCAAATTGTAGAAGATACAGTAGTTTGAGGAGATGACAGCAACAGAAGACCATGGATGGTGAGGATCTCCAAACAGCAACTGAACACATTAGAGAGTCGGTACTCAGATACATAGGTGTCTGTAAATAGGTCTTCAAGGTCTTTGGGAGATGATGTAACTGAGGAACACCAGGCCACTTGTAAGACCTGATGTTGAGTTCAACAAAGGATCTTAGCCATAAGGGAAGGGAGCCCTGAAGACAAGACAAATGTATAACAGTCTACAGACATCCATGTGGTCAGGTTAGAGATAAAGTTCCTATTCGGTGAGGGTGAAGGTATAATTTTGTAAGGATACTGACCACACAATAATAATCTTAATTGTTATATAGCATTAACATATTCCGCACCGCTTTACAGTTTGCACACATTATCATCGCTGTCCCCAATGGAACGCACAATCTACATTCCCTGCCGGTATGTCTTCGGAGTGTGGGAGGAAACCGGAGAAAATTTACACAAACACGGGGAGAACATACAAACTCCTTGCAAATGTTGTCCTTGGTTGGATTTGAACTCAGGACTCCAGCGCTGCAATTCAAACCACTGAGCCACCGTGCTGCCGTACTAACCATCAATCATTCACCAGGATCTATCAGTTTTCCAAGTAGACTACAACCAGAAACTTAGCCACCCCCATTGGGGTCAAATAGTTGACATTTTTTAGATTTGGTACTGGAATCCCATCATCTGCTTCAACACATACCAGGGACTGGATTTTTGGTAGGTTGAACATCGGGCTTTAAAGTAGAGCCATTCCCATATGACTGTCTACCCTCCAAAAAATACAATACCAGACACAACCCATGTACAGACCCCTTCACAACCAAAACATCTTGTGAATCGTGAAGAAATATCTTGTCTACTTCAATTTTTATGGACTTATACCCACAAACATTTTCTGAAACAAGAGAACCATGAGCCGCCATTGACTTTTGTTTTGTAATTTTCAGGCTGTATAATTAAATTTGACTAAAAGCATTGACAACTTTCATGACAATTTTTATATTAGATGAATGATAAGATCAGTTGCTCGTTTTGCGTAAAATTGGCGCCATGATGATTTCTGACTTTTTGTGATAGTTTACAGCAAAAACTGGCATAAACTGCTTAGTAAATGTGGGCCGTGTGTTGTGTAAACAGACAGAACTCTGCGGGCTATTTCCCTTATTAATTGATGTATGATTAATCAAATAATTTGCTAAGAAACGGGCAGAATGCTTCAAGCATCCCCAGAACTGAGAAACCATTTGTTATGTTCAAGTACGGCAGGAAAGTGGAGATATTATCTCATGAGCTGCAGCAAAAACAAAAAAAAACATAAAATAAAATAAATTATTTCTGGCTAGATTATTATATTTTCTGGATTATTGGACTGGTAAAATCCTAAAACTCTCCGCACATATTTTTCCTGTTCTTCAGTGAAGTGGAAGGCTGGATTGACACGTAACCTTTTGCTATATTTTACGACACCACGGACCCCAAGTTCTCCGCAAAACAAAACAAGAGAGTGAATCATTGGTGGGATTTTTTTGCAATTTTTTTACACCAAAATCTGAAAATGTCACACATACCACCAAAGCAACACATTTAGACTATGTTCACACCTTGCGTTTTTGCTAATTTTTTTAATGCAAATTTTAATCTGCGTTTTGCAGTACCAGCAAAAGCTACGAGATTTCAGAAATTTTAGGCACACACATTGTTTTTTTTCCTTGATTGAATTGGAAAACTGCTGGCTTTTTTTTTAAAGAAGCAGCATGTCACTTCTTTCAGCGTTTTTTTTCAGCGTAATTTTCGACCCATAGAGAGCAATGGGTAAGTGGAAAATTTGCAGAAAAAACGCAGCAAAGCCTGATACCTGAAGTAGGCAATGCAACATAACACATAATGTGAATTGAGCAGTATTTCAAGTGGCTAAGTAGCCTTAGGCCGGGATCACACATGCGATGAAGTCGTCCGACACTCGCATGTGAAATCCCAGCTCTGGCGCCGGCACTCGGGAGTGGAGCGAGCGGCTGCATAGAACTACATACAGCCATACACTCCACTCCCGAGTGCCGGCACCAGAGCTGGGATTTCGCATGCGAGCGTCGGACGACTTTGTCG
Source organism: Oophaga pumilio (assembly GCA_009801035.1). Taxonomy (NCBI): domain Eukaryota; kingdom Metazoa; phylum Chordata; class Amphibia; order Anura; family Dendrobatidae; genus Oophaga; species Oophaga pumilio. The sequence goes on from VIAB01000042.1 coordinate 134,037, forward strand.
TATGTGTGATCCCGGCCTTAAAGAGGTTGTCTGGCCTTGGGGTACAAGTCTGCAGTCACTGCATATGCCTGCTGGCTTGTGAATCCTCACAGTGCGCACACTCATGTGCCTCAGCGCTGGACCCGGGGATGGGGAGTAAAATGAAGTTTAAAAAAAAAGAAAAAAAAAAGCTGAGCATGGGGACAGGAATTTTCGAAAGGTGGAAAACCCCTTTAAAATAGAATGGGATGTCTGCCGTAAACAATTTCATGTTCTCTCGCCAATTACATAGCAGAAGTTAGGCTACGTTCACATTAGCGTTTGTGTGCGCAGCGTATCATCTGCATGCTCAAACGCATGCAAACGCAAGCTAGCGCAGCATTTTTTTCTGCATCAGCTTACACATGACGCCAAAAAAAAGCTGCGTTTGCATGCGTTTTGGCATGCGTTTGCGTTATTTATGCGCATGCGTTCGATATTTCTAGGTGCTGTAATCAGTTCCAGGACATGCACAGTTTGAAGTCCGCATGCGTATCGAACGCATCCATGCGCATGTCCTTGCGTGCCAATGCGTTCCCATAGACAGTTATGTGTTGTTTTGATGCACTCATCTGCCTGCGCATATTTGACGCTTAAAAAATGCAACATGTTGCGTTCGCCGGACACCGCCACACACCGTGAAACGACGCATGCGTACGCAAACGCATGCAAACGCATGTCCCTGCGTACACCGTGTTAAAGATATGTACACAAGACGCATGCGGATCTATGCAGATCAAACGCTGCGCACATATACACAAATGTGAAACCAGCCTTAAAGAGCAATTGTCAGCTCGCCTGACATGTCAGTTTTAGTATATACAGTAGATGTATTCCCCTTGAAAAAACAATTTTTAGAAGTCTGTGTTATGCCGTTCCTCTGTTTCACCTCCCAGAAACATATAAGAAAATTGAAAACTGACTGTTACCATTCTCTTTGTTAAAGGGAATCTGTCACCCCATTTTAGCCATATCAACTAAAGATATGACTGAATAGTGCGTCCCATAAGCAACCTATCGGTATGTAGCGTACGGTATATCCTCCATTTTGATAGCAAAATACCTTTGTAAAGTTCTGATTCTTTTCTGTAAATCAGGGCGGTTAGGTCCGGAGGGCGGGGTTTTCTCTCTTCTCCCACCCTCCGCTCCTCGGCATCTCTTGCATAGGCCGTCTTTGAATCGCACAGACAACGTAGTGTTCCGGCGATTGCGCTTTTCAAATTCCCTCCCACGCATGCGCAGTGTGCTTTGCCCAACAGTGGGCAAAGCATAAAATCATTACAGCGCATGCGCAACTCTTTCCTTGCCCCGGAAATGACTGCTTGCCTTGGACGACTTCCGGGGCAAGGAAAGTGAAAGCCAATAGTTGCGCATGCGCTGTAATGATTTTATGCGCGGGGAGGAATTTGAAAAGCTCAATCGCGGGAACACTACGCCGTCTGTGAGATTCACAGACGGCGATACGCAAGAGATGCCGAGGAGCGGGGGGGGGAGAGAGAAAACGCCGCCCTACGGACCGGACCGCCATGATTTACAGCAAAAATTCTGAACTTTACAAAGGTATTTTGCTATCAAAACGGGGGTATCAGGATATATCATACATACCGATAGTTTGCTTATGGGACGCACTATTCAGTCATATCTTTAGTTGATATGGCTAAAATGGGGTGACAGATTCCCTTTAAAAGAATATGTCCCTACTTAGTCATCACTGCTTGGACAGTGTTAGTGCGCAGTCAGACGGCCGTATAAATTGGTCCAAGATCGGAACACAGTGCTCAGACTGGCCGGCAGCTCTCCCGACCCAAGCTTGACAGCTGCATAGAAATATTTGAAACTGTGACCCTCAGATAAGGAGATCCCCGCCTGCCAGTCCGAGCACCGCATTCCGATTTATATGACCGTCTGACTGTGCCAGAGACATTGCACTGTGCCCATTGACTTGTCATGTAATACATGTATCATATCATCCGGGCTTGGGCTATTTTTTTTCACTAATCTTAATTTTCTATTAAAGAATTTAATTCAAATAATATAATAAAATAGTATTAGTATTTTTTTTAACCCCTATTTTGCTAATAGTGGGGATTAAGCCCTCCCCTATTAACTAAAATTAAGAGTAATATTCATACTCTCAACACTGGACAAATATAAGTGGCTCAGGGAAGGGACTCATATTGGCCACGCTAGGGTCTGATGCTTTGCATTTCTGTGTTTTTATAGGCACACAACCATTTTTTCTCTAAAGGCCCCTGAGAGCTGCTTTTAATATACATAAACAGCTTTGTCTGTACTTAACTGTAGCTTCTTTAATTCCACCCTCCGGTATTGAATTCTCATGCCTGTAATAACCCAGTTATAAAGTAAATTTCTACATGAGTAAAGAGCTGTATGAGAACGGGTAGAATTACTATTATTATTTTGGAATCGTGCATCAAACTTTGAGAACTTATCGCCCGTAAACTGAGTTTCCAGACTAAACTCTGCTGATTTAATTCTCAGCAGACATGGCAGACACAGATTATAGTCATCCAAAACAGCACTTACATTTTTCACTTTGTGTTCAGAAAAGAGAAAATTAGAAAACCATTATCTTTTCCTTTAGTAAAGATGAGGACACTAAGAAAGAGTGGAAACGTTTTTTGTCTGTCTATTGTATGGCGGCTATTGGTACAGGAAAGCTTCAATCTGTAGATTACTGTAGTATACCGCTTACAAATCATCATCAACACGCCAGAGCTGGTATGTCACTCTCCACAAGGAGTAACCTTACCCCCCAGACCCCAGTCCAGAGCCTCTCATCTAGCCAAATCAGATCTCTCCTACTTTGCACTGACAAGGACCAATAGTCCGAAACACCGTGTCTGCAAATGGAGATACTGATTTGGCTTTTATCCTAAGTCATATTACAAGACTCGCTAAAGGGTTGATTGTGACTTGTAGGATCGCTACTTCCAATAGGTGGCGCTATAGAGTACAAGTCCTCTTTTTTTGAAGAGGCAATTTGCAAATCATCATTTAGTCATTTAGTCCTCAAAGCAGTTTTAACAATGGACTACTTGCTAGAGATGGGGTGCACCTTACGAAGAC
>VIAB01000042.1:154721-166967 GCA_009801035.1 Oophaga pumilio
CGGATCATTTTCTTCTTTCTGTAAATGTATCAGATAATCAGCTTTTAGTTTTTTTTATTTGCGTAAGAAAAAAAGAAAACTGGGATCTGATTGGTTGTTACAAGCAAACAGGAAACGTTCTTTTCTGTTCCAGTATTTTTTATTTTAGACGAGACCCGTATTGTTTTGATCTCATGGTGAAATTTATCAAGCTCATCCAGCGTCAATAGCGATAAAGAGATGAAATCTCTGAAGACAACATTTCAGCTCGAAACAATGCTTTCAGCGTGTTCTGCTATCCGTTCCTGTGCAGCGAAGATAATATGATAGAAAGCTTCGCACGCAGTAAAGGATGGAGAATCTTATGCCCTTTGATGGAGCCGTAACCTGATTGTAAGGCTTTTAAGATTTTGAAATATGACTTTTAATGATAAAAAGTTCTACATGAAAAAAAAAAACAGTGGAAACTTTTTTAGCATGAGTTTTCGAGGTTCTGCAAACCTTAAAACTATTTATCTTTTTTTTTTCAATAATTCTATAAGAATTTTTATAAAAACTCTGTTGTAAACAGATTTATGACAAGGTCCCAAATTTTTGGCAGTCACCATATCTGTTCTAAATTGTGTGACATTTAACCTTCCTCCCACTTTTTAACACTGTTAAAAAAAAATTAAGTGTGACGGGCCACTGGTGATTCAACGGGTTTACAATAGGGATTGGAGCAAATTAATGCATGTGGTCACTATAGTTGTCATGGCCTCATCATAAATGCATAATTTTTTCCCAAACTGTCTGATTATCCAAAAAGAGGGAAATCTCTTAAAAATAGTGATGGGCGAACCCCCCGATGTTCGGGATCGGCAAGTTCGCCCGAGTATTTTCGTAAAGTTTGTGGCCGGAGATAACGCAAACTTGCGTCCGAACCCCGAACTTGAACTTTACAAATATGGGCCATTAGAAATATACTTACCTGTCCAGCGATGCATCATCCCATGGAAACCCGTGTTCAGGACCTTGTGACACTTTGGATTCGCCCATCCCTACTTAAAAGGATGTCACTAGGCTTTCGCTGTGCAATCTGACAGCAGCATGATGCAGGGGCAGAGATCCTGATTCCAGCGATGTGTCACTTAGTTTACTGAGTGCAGCAGTTGTGATTGAATCATAATTTTCACATCTAGCAGAGCTCTGAATGCTGAGCTGTGTATAATCCCGCCCACACCACTGATTGGTCGCTTTCTCTGTACGCTGTATATTGACAGAAAGCTGCCAATCAGTGCTGGGGGCGTGCTTGGACTAGAAGGCACAATACACCTAGTCCTCTAGTGATAATCTCCTGCAGATAAAACACTGATTTTATTGAAACAGCAAAATACAGCCTATTAAGTGTCACATTGCTGAAATAAGGGTCTCTGCCCCTATATGATGCTGCTCTCGGATTATAGAAAATGCTGCTGTCAGATGCCCTTTAAGGCCAAAGTCAGGAGAGCTTATGAAAAATCGCCCAATTGTTTTTGAACAAATTTTATCCATTTTACCATCCTTGTGCCATCTGTGTGGCATACGTGTGTCCGTTTTTTACGCCATCGTGACATCTGTTTTTATACATCGAAATTTTAGAATGTACATGATCCAATACAGTTTCCTAGTTTAATAATAGCAACATATCCGTAAAAGTAAGATCGAATATAAATGTTCTGTATGGGATCCAATTGTTTTTTTTTGTTTGCGCACCCGTAAACTTCAATGGCCGAGTGTCATCCGCGGCTCGGAAGGGGATAGTGCATGCTGAGAGTTATCTCACGTCCATGTGAAAAACCTATAATAGTATTAGTCAGTGTGCTGTCCGCTTTTTACTCACGTTCATACCTTACCCCCTACTGAATGAGCCCTGAAGGAGTAATCTAGTCTCCCGGATAACCACGTAAGACAGCAGTGAGGTGTTGAAAGCATTACTAGCATTTGTCTCTGCTACTATACTCTTACAGTCCTACCTGTGTGGAATCAAGGCGTCTGATAAGTGGCCTTTGCCTCCGTCCGCTTCGCCACAAATCTTACTCCAGTCAGAGACTGGAGTAAGGTTCTTACAGTATTTCATGGATTAAATGAGCTGAAGCACCAGTCTCCTGCCCCAGCTCCATCCATTTTTGGCGAAAGTGGCCTGAAAACACCAAAAGTCGCAAAACTTTAGCGAAAAAAATTACGACTTTTCAAAGCAATTTGCGCGTAATCGCTTTGAAGAATCGGATTCAATGTTTTTTTTTAAAAAATGAGACTTTTCACCATTTTGTATATTGGGGTCGGGAAGTTTTATTTTTATATACAGTAGACGGGTATAAGAGTATGTTGAATATGTTGAAAACGCATTCATAATTTTTTCTATTAATGTCCTTTGGAATTTCTGATTCCTTCAAGTTGGGTTGGAAAGATGATTCTACAAGGAATATTTTGTTCCTGAAGGCATATTTGAAATTCCAATGAAGACATTCAATTCATGGAGATTTTATGCTAATTTTCAAATTTCATAATTAAAAATGTATGCCAAATCCATATATAATAGAAGAACTTTTATCCTAAGAGGCAAGAAGAGTTTCAACGCAGGCAACCGTTAGCCCGGATGTTATACTATGTGTGATATCACTGATATACCGTCCTTAGGGCCTAGAAATACTGTTGTATATGCATTTTGGGGTTTATAACCCTGTTCATTGTGGCAAGTACTCGTTACTCGGGTTTGTCTAGGGTTCTCGGGTATGCACTGACCATCGCAGGTGCTTGAGTGACATGTTCGAGTCCCTTCAAGCTCATATTTCACCCGTGTATGTCAGGCAATCCACTCATGTTTTGTAGCTGCCTAACAGTGAAACTCGCTGCCGCGGGTACTCAAACATGTTACTCGAGCACCCGCATTTTTTTTTTAATCTTTTTTTTTAATGGGGGAAAGGAGGAGGGATTCGAATTTTTATGCTTTTTTATACTTTTTTTTAATCTTTTTATTTTTTTTAAATTAATTTATTCTTTAGTCCCCTTAGGGGGACTTGAATCTGCGATCATCCGATTACCTGCACTATGTACAGCAATACTTCACTATATAACAAAAATCTCATTCTTCTTTGAAGCCCAGGTTGGGTTTCAACTGAGCGTCCTGATGGCAGACACGAAGGTCACATCAACCCCTCAGCACCCTGGGATCGCATTGGTGATGGGTGCCCCGAACGGCGTGCCCTAAGTCCCTCTTTTAGAGATTGACAACAGCAGTTAAATGGTTAATAGCCGCTGGCGGACCTAAGCTAAACCCACTATTAATAGAGGCACGATCCTGGCTGTGTATTACATATCATACACCCGCTCCCCATGTACAGATGATGTCGGGAAGGGGTTAAGCAACGTTGTAAAGAAGAGACAAATTTCTTCCAGAATGATGTCAGACTGATAGTCATACAGAAAATGATTATTAATTGTGATGAGCGAACTTGCTCATCATATTTGGCATGCTCGAAAAATATGTTCGAGTCCCTGCGGCTGCATGTCTCGCAGCTGTTCGACAGCCCCAACACATGGAGGGATTTCCTATTTGTTACGCAATGCATCCCTGCATGTGTTGTGGCTGTCGAACAGCCGCAAAACATGCAGCCGCGGGGATTCGAACATATTTTTCAAGCACGTCGAAGCCACTCTGTTAGCACCCGAGCATGCTGCGATAACACCTTATCTGAGCACATTCGCTTTTCACTAATGACTAAGTTATGCCTCCTATCAGAAATCCAGCTAGCCCCTCTCCTCCACCCGCCTGCGTTAAGTCAACAATTAGTGGGGTTCTGAAATATAGCCAATAGAAGCTAAATAGGTTTCAGGTGTACTGTCCCTTTAAGAAAATAATGCTAATTGAGTCAATTACATCTTAAATTGAAATCTCTGCAAAATTTGGCTCTAAAGCCACCCTTGAGGACGAAACAGTATAGGGAAGCTATTACAAGTGCTTAACTCAAATTTGTTTGTACAAAGAGATTAACTCTCCTAGCATCACCCCCAGCGCGTTTCAAGCTTGTCTGATATTAACAGTAGATGGGGATTGTTATGTGGACGTCGTAGTCAAATGCTGATAATTATTCCATTGATGAGATGCTGTGATAATCTTTGACTTTGCACTGATTTTTTTTTTCCCTCCCACACTTCATTCATCTTCATAGTATGGATTGCATGTGTATGACAGAGAGTGTGCTCACTGCATATTATCACAGGTAATGAGAGATTCATTGATTGTATGTTTGCCATGAGCAGGTTTGCAATCACAACGTTGAAAAAAAATCAATCACATGTAACGGCATCTGTAATTGAATACCCCTTTTGATTGCCCCACTGAGGCTCGAGTGGCTGAATGTCTGCGGAAAAGAAAGAAAAAAAAACTTGCATTCTCCAGAGCGGTTATAGTCTTCTTATGAAATATTCATACTGAGCTTAAAGAGAGAATCTTTGGGAATTCATTGACTGTTTCAAGAATATTTTTTTAAGGAATAAAATACAAGTCAACTATATATTTTCTTTTATTTTCTCTATATTATTGAGGGCTCAATCTTCCCACGGCTGCGATATAACAAAATTTTTTATATATAATAGGGGTGTCCGTTTGACGGTCTCGTAGGATTCACAATAATGGCTCCAATAATAGTATAGAAGAACATCAACATTTTTCACATTTAAAGAGTAACTGAACTTTAAGGCTATGTTCACATGCAGCTTTTTTGTGCAGTTTTTTTTATGCAAATAAAGCTCCTTTTTACAGTACCAGCAAAAGCTATGTGATTTCAGGAATCTCATGCACATGCTTCGGTTGTTTGACTGAATTGGAAAACTGCTGCGTTTTTGTAAACTGCAGCATGTCACTTGTTTCAGTGTTTTTACAGCATTTTTTAATAATAGAAAGCAAGAAGAAAGTGCAAAAAAAAACAATCATGCACTTTTGTTGCTTTTTTTGGTGAATAAAAGTAATAGTGTTATGATTATGTTGTGCACCGTGAACAAAGGAACATCAAGCTCTCCAGAGATGGACTTGTAACCTTGTTGATATTTTTCAATAATTTTAGTTCTCAAGTCCTCAGACCGTTCTCTTCTCCTCATTCTGTTCTCCATGCCTAGTGTGGCACATACAGACACACAATTCAAAGATTGAGTCAACTTCTCCCCTTTTTATCTGGTATCACGTGTGATTTTCATATTTCCCCACACCTGTTACTTGCCACCGGTGAGTTTGAACGAGCATCACATGCTTGAAATAAAGTTATTTCCACAATTTTGGAAAGGTGCCAACACTTTTGTCTGACCTGTTTTGGACGTTTTGTGTGCAATTATATCCAATTTGCCTTTTTTTCGCAGTTTTTTTTGTGTTCCAATACACACAAAGGAAATAAACACGTGAATAACAAAAGGTGTAAAAATTGTATTAATTTTCGGGGAAAAATGCTTCATTTTCTGGACCAATTTCAAGGGTGCCAATGTTTCGGCCATGTATATATAATTGTCTCTGTCTCTTTTTTCAAACTATGCAACTATGTATATAAAAATAGTATTTTCTCTTAATGCGCCATGTGACGACAAAGACATGTCTAAATTTGGAATTTTTATAACAACCACATGGTACAAGCACAGATTCAATGCCAGCATTCCAAACAAAACCATTTTTATTACCATTGCTTTATAAATAAGAACTTTGTTTTTCGGAAGAAAAAAAAAGTTGTCCCTAACTGTTGGCACGAAAGTAGGTACAAAAGATCCTCAAAATTTCCCTTTAGTGAAAATAGAGTGAAAACAAGACCAAACCTTTTTTTTACTCCATTTTTTTTATTTTTGGGCTCACACCCATAGGGAGAAAAGAAAATTTATTATGGCATCCACCTTACCAACGGGGCAAAATATTTACACTTGCTTTTCACTATTTCTGCTGACAATTGGCGTTGAGTATCAATATTTTAAGTTTACTGAGAATTATTACTGAGTGAACAGTAATGAATGTTTTGTAGCAATGGCTTTTTATGGTGGATGGATGATTAAATTCTGCAATTCTTTCATGAGTTATCATTCCATATGGCACCATTTAAAGGGAATCTGTAAGATCAACCCCACCTCTCAAAAAAAGAAAGTTAACTACATTGACTCCTTTACATCTTCTATCTATTGCTGCATTCCCAAAAAAATAGTGTTTTCATTCATTTGCAAATGAAGTGTTAAGTGTTCTGGGCATAATAAAGCACTTCTGTCCCTCTAGGTTGTTCCACTCACCAATGCCAGCTTTTTTAACTTGATTAATAGCTCACTTTCTGTGTGATGTCAGGAACCAGTAACCAGCTCATGCAGTGAGCTATCAATCAAGTAAAAGAGGCAGGTGCTGGATGTGGAAACAACCTTGGGAGATAAATATTCAGAAAATGGTCAGAGTACTTTAACACCTCATTTGCATATCAATTAAATTGATGATCTTTCTGGAGTGCAGCAACAGATAAAAGATATAAAGGTGTAGATGGATTTAACTTTCAAAGACGGGCATGCCCATATATGTGGTTTGGGAGGATTAATCTTACTGACTGATTATTTTTCTTAAAAAACACTAGTGGAAAAAGAAGCGTAGTAACAACCAATAAAGCCAGATTAATTTATCATTCCCAGCATTTCTAAAATTTCCTGCATTTGCAGAGTGACTTCCATTGATAATAAGTAATTATATCTTCTTTTTTCATTCTATCAGCCAAGGTAATAAAAGAAAAGGCTTATATTAAGTGGCGCTTCTATATACCTCATTGATTTTCTTCTAGAAATCCATTCCACATTATTTTCTAACACAACCATTACAATTTTAGTGATTATTTTCGTAAATTTAATTTTCTTGGAAAAATCTGATTAATAATGCAGTAAGGAATAGATTACCCTACTGCCAAACCTTTGTAAACTTCTTGATTTGCACCATGGACAAAGGAACATCAAGATCTCTGGAGATGGACTTGGAGCCTTGAGATTGTTGATATTGTTCAACAATTTTGGTTCTCAAGTCCTCAGACAGTTCTCTTCTCCTCTTTCTGTTCTCAATGCTTAGTCTGACGCACAAAAAGGGGAGAAGTTGACTCAATCCTTGCATTATCTGGTTTCAGGTGTGATTTTCATATTGCCGACACCTGTTACTTGCCACAGGTGAGTGTGAACGAGCATCACATGGTTGAAACAAAGTTGTTTACCCACAATTTTGTAAAGGTGCCAACAATTTTATCCGGCCCATTTTGAGGTTTTGTGTGAAATTATGTCCAATTTGCCTTTTTTTCTCAGTTTTTTATGTTGTTCCAATACACACAAAATAAATAAACATACGTATAGCAAAACATGTGTAATTGCAATAATTTTCTGGGAGAAATACTTCATTTTCTGGAATTTCAAGGGTGGCAACACTTTTGGCGTTGACTGTATACGAAACTGTCATGCTTGGGTTGGAAGACCTGTGACTAAACCGTGCATTCCGGTCCATGCTTGGGCCAATTTACATGGATGTCTAAAGCCTTTTCTCTTTTATTTGTCTTTTTCTGAACTCTTCTAAGCTGATTTATGATCACAGACCACTTCAAAGTTGAATGTGCAGTGAAACCAAGAGCCTGTAAAAGCCAAACGGTGAAAATTTTTTATAGAAACCGAATTACAAAAAATGATATTTAGCCCCAAATATATGTATTTAATAAAGAAAAAAAAATGTTCCTAAAAGGAGGTTGGATGGAAGTAAGTTTAAGACAGATAATCTTTGCAATACATAGTTTTCTCCATATTTTGATCATACTGTATAATAATGAAAAATTAACAGCGCTAAAATCATTAGAGTAAGTTTTGTCCAACAATTGGTTTTGTCGTCTAGTTGGGATTTCAACATTAGGATAGGGAGACATAATCTGAACTGGCTGATTCCAACCTCTGGATACATCTGTGCACCCCTAAAATGTGAATTAACATTTCTTCACCTATATCACTTTAAAGAGGACCTGTCACTTTTCAATAATATGTACTTTTTTAGCTGATGTAATTGCCGTTGTTCTCCTGAATCCGGCGTTTTTGTTTTAATGTTCCTGTGCCTCTCCATTCCTGAGATATAGCCCTCTATTGTCTATATGTAAATCAAGTCTTTTCTTTTGTTAATAAGAGGGTGTGGTCCACAAGTTGCTCACATAGAACAGTTGATGAGCACACCCATTTCGATAACAAGACTATAATTACATACAGGATAGAGCAGGCCTTATCTCAGGAAGAGAGAAAAATAGGAACAAAGAAAAAATGTCAACTACCAACATGTAACTACTATGGAGACCCAACAACGGCATCCGACATCCATAGGCCCCTCAACGTTAAAAAAGTATACATTATGTGAATGTGTTGTTATTTATCTGGATATTGTATGGAATAACTAAGTTTACTTTTGTGGTACACCAATATTTACTAACCCTATAGAAGCCTAGAGGACACTGAAGGTAATGAAATTACCATAGAAACGCTCAACTTGTATAACTGAAGCTTTTCCTGGTGTTAACGTTAAGAGGAGACCAAGTTTTGAACTTTGCCTAATATAGGTACTTCTTGGTGACTAGGATTGAGCAGTTAGAACCAAATAATTGGCCGTTGGAGAACCAAAGGATTGGCCGTTGGAGAACCCAAGGATTGGCCATTGGAGAACCCAAGGATTGGCCATTGGAAAACCCAAGGAATGGCCTTTGGAGAATCCAAGGATTGGCCGTTGGAGACCAAAGGATTGGCCATTGTAGATCTAAAGGATTGACCATTGGAGAACCAAAGAATTGGCCTTTGGAGAATCCAAGGATTGGCCATTGGAGAACCAAAGGATTGACCATTGGAGAACCAAAGAATTGGCCATTGGAGAACCAAAGAATTGGCCATTGGAGAAACAAAGGATTGGCCAATGAAAAACCAAAGGGTTGGTCATTGGAGAACCAAAGGATTGGTCATTGGAGAACCAAAGGATTGGATATTAGAGAACCAAAAGATTGGCTGTAGGAGAACCAAAGGATTGGCTGTTGGAGAAACAAAGGATTGCCTGTTGGAAATCAAACAGGCTGGATCCTTCTTTCCGAGTCGGGAGGCCCCCATACACAAGGGAGAGGTCACACATCCACGAAACCTAATCTGTGTGCAGACCGTGATGCAGAGATTGGCCGCAGGTCTCTTGACCTGAAATCAATAGCCTCATATATGTCTATATTAAGCCGGGAGATCGGCAATCACAGTCCGAACGCGGATTGTGTTTCATGGACAACTGAATTCACCATTATGTGTATGGGGAGCTCCTGATATTCCCTAGCAGATGATGTTGGGGGAAAGAATCATTCAGCCTCTTGGATTTCAAATAACCAATCCTGGTTCTCACGGAGACAAGCCAGAAGAAGAAGAGTCTGAATACGCCCTTATGAGTATGGGGGCCTTATTACTCTCCCCAGACTGATATTGGGGGGCCTGTTGGAATTCCAACGGTTCTCCAGAAAATAAACCAGAAGAAGAGGAGTCTGAATTCGCCCTTACACCGTCAACTAAGTTTGCTAATAATGTGCATGGGGGCTTTAAAGCAGTTGGACTCAAACCCTTCCTACATCAGATTACTATACATCTACATTTCCAAGAATGTGGATCAATAAAGTTCAGCCAGTTGGGATTTTGCTGAATTGTGAATACAGCTCTGGGGTGGGATATAGGCTGTAACATAGGATCAGTAAAAGATAAATACGGTAATTGAATGCTTTTATGCAGTAGCTCAATTTTTAATGTACATTATATTTATACACAAACTGTAAAATTGCTTTCCGATATGGACATACCCTTTAAGGTATTATAGTGTAAGGTTGTTTGCTTGTATCAGATCATAAAGTTAAATATTTTTCAGGAGAAAACATTGTACCAGCCAAGCGTGGGCTCTTTTTCAGCTGGTTGCAATTTTCCTGTGTCCTTGGCCCTGTAATTTCCGTCTAATCCTTGCAGGTATGCAGCATGCCGAGCGCATTGTGTGCGCGCTGTAGGGCGTAGAGGAAATGTTACGATGTTTAGAAATACATTCTCTTTCTGCAGCTTCTCCATTCTGACTCGGGGAAGATTAATAGTGTTTTATTCATGATAAATGCTGGTTTGCTAGTATAGCCTTACTCATTCTCCTATAAGCATCTGTTCCCTCTGCAAACATCTGGCCATGGGAGATAAAAAGCAAAAGAGCGCAGAGCCAGAACCTGCATCAAACAGATGAGATTCTTCCCGAATTTAAAAGAACAAGACTGCCAAACCAATGGTTCTTAAGGGAAAATGATGCCGAGCTGCGCTATACTTCAGTATGCAATTTAAAGGGGGTGTCCATCACAAGTCATTTCTGTATATCATGACTTCTTGATGGACTTGCCACTTGCATACGGTCCTTTGTTTATTTCTAACTATAAAAAAATTGCATAATTTATGCCATCTGTTTTCATGAGTGTCCTTTGGTAATATGGAGAAGTATCTGATTTGTAAAAATTATTCCCACTAGTGAACATTAATTACCTTATTTCCCACCCACACAGACAATTTTTTGGGGGAGTTTTTGGTGGTCTTTTAAAAGATTTTTACTTATAATGCCTTTTGCTGTTTGGTCATTGGATGCAGTTATTTTAATGGGATGATGCAAAGATAATTAACGAGGTCTTGTCACTTTCCTTAAATATGTACATTTTTTTAACAGCTGCTGTTTTCCTGAGTCCGACGTTCTTTTTCTTTTGTTCCTCCTCCTCTCCATTCCTGAGATGTGGTCCGTTCTTTCCTGTATATAAATCTAGGCATATCCTAGTGGGTGTGACCCTCACCTCTTCTTCATGGGTGTGTCCTTGAAGATCACACCTCCTTGGCTAAAAAGTCTTGATTTATATACAGGGAAAAGGGGGCCGTATCTCAGGAACGGAGAGGGGTAGAAGCAAAAGAAAAACAACGTCGGATTCGGGAGAACAGCGGCATTTACACCAGGTTAAAAATGTTTATGGCAAGTGATGGGTAATATTTAAGCTGGGCATTTACACTTATTGAAGTTCATATGAAAATCTAAAATTTTAAATTTAATATAATATGATGTAGAAAATGTCTTACACGAGTTTCTTTTCGTGGATAAATGTAAAATCTGCCCTTTTTGGCTTACAAATGTGGACTTTTACATCTGCACACTTTACTGTTCTGCTTTTGTCATATACTTAATTCCAGATTTCCCAGCAGAGCCACACTACATTCAGATAACAGTCTCTTTCTGGGTTTAATATCCATATTTTAACACCATTCTTTTTCGGTTACTGACAACTCTATAGAGAATTTTACTGCCCAGCGAAATTCTGTATCTCATTTTAGTACTTTCTGTAAAGTGACTTGTCCGAGGTTCAGCCTTTGACCTTTTCATTGAAGAAGCTAAAATAAAACGCTGGATACTTTATGTAAAAATATATGAATTATACAAATGAATGCGTGATGATCCTGGTCAGCAGGATCTCGTAGTTTACAGTTGTGAACATTTAGTCAGTCACTTGACCATTAAAGGTAGTCGGCTACTGTTTCCCTAGCACTGAAATGGTGTTAAAGGTTCAACAACGAAAGATATAATTCCCAACATTACAGTATAGAGAGAAAACATTAACAATCCTGGTTTCTTTGTTCCTAAATTAGTCTATTTTATGTGACCATGAAGATATGCAGAAGGTTTTACTCTACAAAGTGGTCTAATATCGGCGGGCTTGGCCAACAGTCTACTATGTATGGTGGGCCTCCCATTTCTCCTCCCACAGATGTTAGGGGAGATAAGGATCTAATCTTGGACTGCTGATCCTTTTGTTCTCATCTGGCAGTGGTTCTTTCATAGAGAACACAGGAGTGTTCAGGGGAGGAGAACCTTCCATTTGAACAAGCGGCCAAATCATCATTCAGCCCCTAAGGTTTTTCTGTGATTTTTTTTTTAGCTCTGTCAAAAGCGCACGTACAATACAACCCAAAAATGTGCCTGGTTAGTAAAGGGGAAAATGGCCCGGTCCTGAACTAATTAAGGGTTATCAGATAAGAGGATCGATCTGAGGAGAATTGAGTTTGAGTTGAATTCCCTGAAATTTGTGGTTCCATGAACATTTGAACACTTTACGATTCGATTCGTGAGGAAAAAAATGCCTGGCCACCATTTTGATGAATCGTAAAGGACCAGCAAATACAGTGAAGGAAATAATTATTTGATCCCTTGCTGATTTT
>VIAB01000042.1:226231-236563 GCA_009801035.1 Oophaga pumilio
AAACTGAGTTTCAGGAACATGTACACAGAACCTTACAAGGAGTTTCAGAAACTGCCCTAAGACGATAGGACAACTTACTCTCCAGAATACGAATGAGTGGTTGTAAAATCTTAATTCACTCTTACTCTGTTCACGGAAACAATCGATCGCAAGGCTGCAGCTTGGAAAACTCCTGAAAAACCTGTAAATATCCCTCGTAAATATTTTAGAGTGGTTTTATAAGAGTTGGAAAACATGACAGCTTTTTACTAAAACAGTGCCACACTTGTCCTTAGGCGATGACTGGTATTGCCACTTAGTCCTGTTCACTTGAATCAGAGCTGCAATGCCAGACACAACCTTAAGAATTAGCGGCACTGATTTAGTAAGAAGTATTCCTCATCTGATACATCTTCTTTAAAGGAGTTTTCCAATTCTTTAAAACTAATGGCTGATCCTTAGGACAAGTCATCAATAATAGATCGGTGAGGGTCGGACAGTCAGCCCTCCTCGATCAGTGGTTAAAAGGGCTCCGTGTAGTAAAACTCAGTTCTTGAACCGAACAAAGATGTAATACCAGGAACGACCACTAGTAAATGTTATAGTAGCGCCTGGTAAGTAATGAAGAGAATACAAGAGATGTAAAAACCCTTCCAACAGCCGGAGTTCCAACAGTCAGATCCCACCGATCAATTATTGACGGAACTGGATAAATCATTTAAGGGTAACGCATCATTAAATTTGCACCATTTTTTTAGTAATCTTCTTCTTTTAATATTATTTTTCCTTTTGCTGTTTTTTGCTTAATTCATTAGCTATTTTGTGCCTCTTTTATATCTCTATGCGTCTTTTATTTCTTGTTTGTCAATTCCAGATGCTTTTGCTTAATTCATCATTTGCATGATTTTTAAAAACTATCTTCCACTCCCTCCCTGGTGTATTTTTTTATGTTTTTTTGGCAGCACAGATAAAGAATAATATGCAACATTTTAAAGAAGCCTTCCTCCCATCAAAGTTTGTATCCCCTTAATATATTACAATCGTAATATTATATAGTTCTGTGTACTTACAATTGCTCATTTTGCCTTTCTACCCAGATATTTCTTCTCTTTTCTCTGCTCTGTGTAGAAACAGGAAGTCTCTTTTCACTGCAAAAATCACAAACCTCTTCAACTCCTGACCCAGCTGCCACTCTCCTTGACCCTACCAGGGGCTTTTGCGGTGGCTCATGAGTCACACAGGGAAAATTGACCTCCTGTATCAACGTAGGGCTTAGAAGGATTTAGCTAGTCAGTTTTTAATCATGTGATGTCATAGATCTAATGGAAAAGAGAAGAATTATCTGGGTCGAAAGACAAAATGAGCAATTGTAAGTAAACAGATTCTGTATAATATGATGCCTGCAATATATTGATGGGAGTGCTTCTTTAAAGGATGGCGCGAGTTTTTGCTCTAAAAAGGCGCAAAAGATAAAATTAAAAAGCATCTTTGAATTTGATCCAAATTCATCAAACATTCTGCGCCGTTTTAATAAATTTGGTGCAAAATCCGACAAGGCGAAAAAATAGACAAGACATAAAAATGACTTTAAAAAGTGCAAATTGTGAATCGGGGCACTCATTTTGCTAGAGGTTCTCAGAAGTGTACGAATTGGAAATTAAGGGTGCAGCTATTTTCCTGGAGTTTCTATCTGTCACACAAGTTCTCCTCCGCCTGGAATAACTAATTTTATTCTTCTCTGGAAATGCCCATGCTTTACGCTTTTCCTGGTATGACTGGCATGGCTTGTCACTCTGCATCATACAATGATCAATCTTACGGGGCATGGTGTGACAAGCTTGCCACCTGCCCAGCTCCATCAGTGTCACCAAGAAGAGCTCCAGTGATCATAGCCCGTTAAACATTCTTGCACAAAACTTTTTCCCGGAGAAAGTACAAAATGTCGAACCAGTAGGAGGAAATTATTTTTTTACTACTATCAATAGATGCATGATTCATTATAAGGTTATAACGCACCGCCATCTCTGAGCAAATCATACTCAATCACGCACCCCGCAGATACCATAAAAAGGTAGCGCCTGTTACTTGGATTCCTGATGTATTATTTTAGTTCTGTCCTTCACAGTAGGAATTTGGGAAATATGATTTGTGACGGAGATGACTTTAGGCGAAGATTCGTAGTGAAGGAACAGATAATAGGGAGCTTTTTATAGTCTTTATTTTTGTATGCGTTGTGATATAGGGTTGATTTATGCTTAAATCGGCCAAGAAAGCTAAGGATAAGATTCAGTCCCATGAAGCCTTTTTTTCGGAGATTTTGGTTGAAATGTGGAGATACTCGTTAGAAGATCATATAATAATGTATATGGGATTTTGGAAACTGGAATTTTAACTAATTTTCTAAATTCATTCATGTTCTAGGACAGTGATGGTGAACGTTTTAGAGATCGATTGTCCAAATTGCAACCCAAAACCCACTCATTTATTGCAAAGTGCCAACACGGCAATTTAACCTGAATATCTCATCCATGTATATGCCCCCCAATCCATGTATATGATCCCCATCTGAGTATATGCTCCTCATTGTAGTATATGCTCCTCCAATTCATGTATATGCCCCATCAATGTATATGTTCCTCCAAATCATGTATATGCCCCATCAATGTATATGTTCCCCCATGCTAGTATATGCTCTCCCATCCTAATATATGCCCCCAATCCTTGTATATGACCCCATCCTTGTATATGCTTCCCAATCCATGTATATGCCCCCATATCCTTGTATATGCTCCCCCATTCCATATATATTCCCCCATCCTTGTATATGCTCCCCATCCTTGTATATGCTCCCACAATCCATGCATATGCTCCCACAATCAATGTATATGCCTCCATCCTTGTATATGCTCCCCTATCCTCGTATATGCTCCCCATCCTCGTATATGCTCCCCATCCTTGTATATGCTCCCACAATCCATGTATATGCCCCCATCCTTGTTTATGCTTCCCCCAGCCTTGTATATATTCTCCCATCCTGGTATATGCCCACTATCCTTGTATATGATCCCCCATCCTTGTATATGCCCCTCAATCCATGTATATGCCCCCATCCTAGTATATGCTCCCCCATCCTATTATATATTCCCCTATCCTTATATATACCCCTCCATCCTGGTATATGCCATTCTTCCTGGTATATATGCTCTCCCATCCTTGTATATGCCCTTCATCCTGGTATATATGCCCCCATCCTGGAAAATGTCCCCCATTCAGCTGGCGAGACTGTTCAGTGCATACCAAAGAAAAGCACAATAAACACTGCTACTGATCTTCCTTCCTCTCCCCCGCCATGTCATCTTCTGAAGCTGACAGCTGACTTCAGCATCCAAGCAATAGGGGCGCATGATGTCACTGCCATGGGCCTAATCACGTGTACACCGACATCAGTTGCAGGCCTCTGATTGGCAAATATGTGCGCTGCAATACACTTCAGCTGGATGAGCGTGCGTCCTCAGACACACATCTATCTGAAGTAGGGGCTGGCGTCGCCGGGCTCATCACCCGCCGTCCTCGATCCACTGATGCGGAATGATGATGGCGCATGTACCCACAAGAAGGGCTCTGCGTGCTCCCTCTGGCATGTGTGCCATAGGTTCTCCACCACTGTTCTAGGACTTATAGGTTTACAATATTAATATGAATGGGGATGTAGCCACGTTTGTGCCAGACCATCTGGAAATAGAGAAATAGATCTTGGAGATCTACTGTTGCTTTCGATCATTGGGTCCTTGCTGATCGGTGGTGACTTCTAGAGTTGAGTGGATCAGGACCAATTTTAAAAATTGCCTGATTGAATGGATTTCCCCAGTTAATTCTTTTCATGGAGAAGTTACTTCAAACCTTAGAGCATAATAAGCTTAATCGATCTAAAAAAAAATCCAGTCCACGTCACATTTTCTGATCCCCACCGCTCGTTCTGAAATTCCCAGGCTTCTTACACAGAAATTCCGCTCTGAGGAGGCCCTGGAGTGTTCTGTGCAAGAGCGCGAAAGGTCATACATTCATGACATCACAACATGACCTTTCTCACGCATGTGCAGAAACTTCCCAGGCCTCTGCGGAGCCAGAAATCACGGCTTAGTGTGAGAGGCCAGTGGATTTCAGAGATCGTGGCTGGGATCAGAAGATGCAACAAGGACAAAACGGGTGAAGGTGAGAAGTGGAAGGGCTGGAGAGGTGAGCGGTGAGGTAGGGATAAGGATTTTTTTTAGTGTTTTAACTTTTTGATAGCCCTTTACGGTCCAGAGAAATGGTGGGAAGTGGCCACTATTTTGCTGAATCCGCGCAGAAGCGTATTAGAAAAAATCCACATTTTGGTTCATTCGGATTTTTGTAAAAAAAATGTTCAAATTTTTGTAAAATTCATTAATACTCGAATTAATTCTCTCGTCTCTAGTGACTTTTCTCCTCTAAAATCAATGTATCATATGTAGAGATTTCAGTAGTAGAACAAGTTTTGGGAGCCTCTTTATTTAAGACATCAATGAGTTAACACAGAATATCTTATTTAAAATCACTTGTCCATCTCGGCAGGTTCTGAGATAGGACTGCTCATGGACAACAAATGCAATAAGCCCTGACTTCAGCACTTTGTTAGCAGGCTGGCTTGTTGGGACTGTCACCAAGGCCATAGTCCCCCAATTTCTTATATAAGCACCTTTTACTTTTCACCATAACCCCCGTAGTGACACTGATATCAGACTAGGTTAACACAATTCTGAAAACTAGTTTTGAATGTCCCAGAAACTGCTCCGTCCACGCTCTGAAAGGCAGATTTTAACCTTTAATGCCTTGAAATTTCGCCAGCATTTAGTGCTGCAATTTACAAAAGTGCATACCTTGGCTTGTCCTCTGTATTTCTGCCAAGTTTTGTAATCTTCTACTTAGTCCTCTCTTTTTCTTTAATTTTACAGTTTTTCCACTTCGTAAAATTATGTTTTTTTAAATGTTTACTTATAATAAACGCTACATGAAACCATAAGTATGGCCAAGTCAGAAGAAGGCATTATTGGGGCAGTCTAACCTTCACCGATCAAAGAAATATAGTGCAACTTTATATTGGGTTCAGCTGCACAGACTTACTTGGTCACTGAATCATTTTCACCCTGTTCTTCAGAAGTATAACAGATGTGTGTTTTGGTCATAGTCTGGATGGAAGAAAGCATGTCTACCAAGGGCAAGGCATGATGGCGACATCTTCTCTTTCAATATACAGCAGCACATCTGAGAATTTATGATATCATCAATGAAATGTAGCTCCCCGACACCAGCAGCACTCATGGAACACCACTTAAGGACTGTGCCACCACCATGTTTCACTGTAGGCATTATGCAATTTGAAACATTAATTTAGAAAAATGCATTAACGCAACTAAATAAATTACATAGCTATGGCAAGTGACAGGTCCTCTTTAAAAGAAATATTACAACCACTCGAATTGATGTTCAAGTCTTTAACTTGTCTTGGAAAAATAATGACCCCCCTGAGTTCTTAATATAACTTATCTCCCCTGATAAAGGTTTACTGAAAATGTGGTCCCCATGAAAAGAAGAGTTCATCCTTGTTGGTTAAGGGGCTAAGTTCGTTTCCGATGTTCTAACTTACAACAGCGAAAAATAATGCTTAAAAAGAGGAGAGGTAACCTCTGGCTCAAAAATCAAAATGGTTTCTGTTTCTGCCAAGCACTCAACTCCATTTCTCTCTGGAAAGGACCATTTATTTCTTTTTACCTTTCGTTACAAGAAATGGGACCTGTAAAGCCAGCCCTAACCATGCCCAAAGCGTCACAAAAAGTATGATGTCCCCACAAAGTATGATTGTGTCATGTGTGCATCGCCACGAAGATCGTCGCGGTTGCACATTCTGACTTCTCACAGCTGAGTAGCTGTTTCTTTGTGTTTGGCACTTAGGGAGTTAATTCTGTCTGTGCTCGGTTCTGGCACTGGGTGCAGTTCCTCCCGGCTGCAATTGATTATTTGTTGATTGGTTTCCTTTAAGAATCTTGTTGTCTGCTCTGGGAGTTGCCAGTGAAATTTCCATGCAGACCACAGATAGGATTGAACCCGTATAGACTCAAGTTGAGATCTCCTAAGTTGATTTAGCTCACATTGCTTAGAGTTTTATATTCCAGACCATTTATGTTTCTTCTATGCTTGTGTGTGTATGCAAGTCTGTGTTTACTCCTGTCTGTCTTATATGTTTAAATTGTGTATCTAGTTGATATCTGCCCATATCCCTGTGGTGGTATTCAGGGATTGATAGGAGACAGGATTAGGCTGGAGACTTGGACCTCTGAACCATTATCAGTACCTCCAAGGAGAGGGATTAGTTAGGACCCCAGTTTAGGGTCAGGTTAGACCCCGGTCCACCTCTTTCCTGTTACAGCTTTTACAAGTCCTCAAGATTAACCCTGAGTTCAACGGATATCGTGTCAGGTAAATCTATTCTTTACTTGCATGTTGATGTTGCTAAACTGTATGCTGTTTAGAGTGTTGTCCCTGTAAGAATAGTTTACTGACATTGTTAACATCTCATTAGACAGCGTGACAGATTGCCCACACAGTCCCCAGAGTATGATACTCCACCACAGTATGATCCAAAAAAGCCCATCAACATAGTACAATGGCTCCCACAGCTCTCCACACAGTATGATGACCCCCCAAAAAGTATGATTCCACACACAGAATGATGATACCCATGCAGCATTATCCCCTACAGCTCCCTATATACAGAGTGATGACCCTCACAGTATGATCCCCCACAGCCTACCAACACAGAATGATGACCTTCACGGTCACCCAAACCCAGAATGATCACCCCCACAATAAGATCCCCACTCAGCTTCCAACACAGAATGATCACCCCCACAATAAGATCCCCACACAGCTTCCAACACAGAATGATCACCCCTACATAGTATAACCTCTCACAGCCCCCCCAACACATTATGATGGCCTCTATACAGTATGATCCCTCACAGCCCCCAACACAGTATGATCACCCCCACACAGTAAAACCACTCACATCCCCCCAACATAGAATGATGATCTCCACAGTATGATCCTTCGGAGCCCCCAACACATTATGATGGCCTCCACACAGAATGATCCCTCACAGCCCCAGCACAGAATGATGACCTCCACAGTATGATCCTTCAGAGCCCCCCAACACATTATGATGGTCTCTACACAGTATGATCCCTCACAGTCCCAGCACAGAATGATCACCCCCACACAGTATAACCCATCACAGCCTCCCAACACAGAATGATTACCTCCGCAGTAGGATCCCCTACAGTCCCCCCAACACATTATGAAGTCCCCAAATGCAAAATGATGAACTCCATAGTATGATCACCACAGTTCCTAACCACAGAATGATGAACTCCAGTATTATTTCCACTGTCCCCAGGCACATAATGTTGGCCCCAGATATTACCGATAAAAAAACTCTTTTTGCCCTTGCCTATTGCTCCACATCAGGCATGATCCAATGACGTCATCCCGCCCGCTGGTCTGAGACACTCAGATGCACAAACAGAATGGTGGAAGATGGACCCAAAGACTCCCTTGTCCACCATTATATTTACTCGTATCGCCATCACGATGATGCAGATACTGGTGCAATCAAGACATTGAGTGGAAGTGGGGAGGACTGCTGTGACGTGTGGCCCGCGGACCATAGCTTCCTGCCTTTTTGCTGTCCCGATACGAACAGCCAGTAGGCCGGATGTGGCCCATGTGTCGTAGACAAAAGACTCTATGACCATTCTTCTACCTATACGATGATTACAATGGACTTTTTAGCCAGCTGGATATATTCCAGATAAATATGTCTCAGGATGTAGTAATACATTTCTTCTAAAGCACTCAAGTAGTCGTTTGTATTAAGCTTCTTTCTAATTTTTCCTTCCCTCCCAATGTAGCACTCGTGTTGACTAAAAACAAGAAAATTAACAACGCATCCACAATTGGGCTTAAATCACCTCTCAAGACAGATTCAGAAGTATTTTATTAGAATCGTAGAATCTATGTGTCATACGTCTGACAGGCGGCATAGTACCGGTAATTAAAATCTCCGATGATAAATTCAGAATGCATTTCTAAGACACAGATGAAAAATCTTCAGTGCTCGGTCTCAGAAATGACGGCTCGTTCCCTGCTGAATGCCACAAAACATTTAGCTATTTGCACTCCGAACACAAGACAACTTGTTGAGCTAAGAAAAAAAAAAACTTACAGAAGGGCTTGACTTGCCCAGCGGGCATCAGTCGTACCACTCTGTACTTTAATATATAGATGTACTGGGAAAAGAGTCACAAAACTTGAGTCAAACAATGGACGTTTCTTACGACTAAAGGAGCTTACTGTATACAGTTGTATACATCAAAGGGAATTTGTCAGTCGATATATATACCTCCCAAACCACCGGCTGCATGAATCAGAGGGTATACGCTTAATGGTAGACTTGAACATATTGTGCCGACATAGACCAGACAAATGGAGGCCTGGAGGACACCCATCTGGTGAACAGTGGCCTATATTAAATGTAGCATAGATGCTGGGAGCTATTTCTGGCATATACGCTTACCGAAGTCTACAGTGCCTATTTAATAGGGATAGACTGTCAAATTACTTGTATGGGGTTGCTAAGGCGGGAAGTCCATAGCAACCAGGCTGTCTTACATTACTCACTTCCCGTTCTTTAAAAAGATGTGTCAGTGTCTTACATTACTCACTTCCAGCTCTTAAATGGATCTGTCAGCAGGTTAAAAGTGTCCAGTTTTTGTTCTGATTTTATTTCCATTGCTCCCCTGAATATGTTTTTTCTTTGTTTTGTTTTATTTATTTTTTTTAAATCTGCCATACGGTTCCAGAGATATGGGTCTTTTAATTTAGAGCTAAATCTTATGGTCTTTGCTAAGGGGGCGTGGCTCACGGCATAAAAATACAGCTGAAAGACACGCCCCTGAGGATCCTTGAAAAAGACTTAAAAAATTGAGTACTAAATAAAAAGGCTCTTATCTCTGGAACAGTATAGCGGATTTAAAAAATAAAAAAAATGTATATTCAGGAGAACAGTAAGAACAAAATACGAGCAAAAATTGGCCACTTTTGATCTGTTGACAGGTCCTTTTTAAGCTGAATAAGCTCAAGTCAAAGAGGCCAAGGATATAGGTAAGGAGACTGGACCCAAACCTCTCTATTTTATCTCCCACTGCCACGTTAATCCAATTTTTGGGTAAAAATACTATAGATTGTACACAGTGCGGGTTTATGCAATATTTTCGGCCGATCTGTCACCAGCTACTTGTACGAATGATCCACTCCTCATTTTCTTTCAAGATTATTTTTCCATTAGGGGGAAAATTAGTGACATTTATTCTGACAGCGGGAAGACAGAGAGAGAGGATTATTACCATTATACC
Organism: Oophaga pumilio; assembly: GCA_009801035.1. NCBI lineage: Eukaryota > Metazoa > Chordata > Amphibia > Anura > Dendrobatidae > Oophaga > Oophaga pumilio. The sequence continues at coordinate 235,699 of VIAB01000042.1, forward strand.
TACATCAACCCGAGAGGTGGTGATAGACATCGCTACTTGGCTAAAAGACACAGATAAGTAATACAGATAATCATTCTCTATTCAATTTGCCCCATCGGAATAGATTTTATGGCAGAAGACGTCTTTTATGACAATCTCTGGTTTCTTCGAGGGGGAAATCCTATAAGGTTTTCGTAGCGCCATACGGAATTAATTTGGTCTTTTCTACTGATGCAATTGAATCATTGCACTTCACTTTGAGCAGAACAAATCTTGGCAATTTAGCAGACACCCGAGACATAGTGTAAAAGTATTTATGTAGTGTGTTAGCGTGGCACCCGGGGTCCATTTGTCACTGTCTCCGGGAAGTGTGTCTATCCCAAGCTCTGCGAAAGGGCTTATAAAGAACAGCCAAAAAGGTGCGCACCTTTCAAAGATCAGCTTGCCATTTAGAGAAATGTACCTTGTTGTCTCTGCAGACCATTTATATTCTTGACTGCTCTGTGCCGTGGTATAAATGCAAAGATTGGCAAGGGTACGCTACCGGTGGAGGAGAGGGGGTCGGTAGACGCGCTCTTCATTCCTCGCGAAAGGCAATAAATAATCTACTGAAATAAATACTAAAACCGAGCCCTATTTAGTGACCGTAGTTTTGTGTCTCTGATTAAGATCTGCAATTTTCTTCTGATTCATGGCCGCCGTAAAGGTGTTTATACACGTGTGAATCATTCGGCACATTGGGTTCAGGTTGCTCATTATTTCTTGCTAAATCTTTTTGGTTCTGTGTTATCGCAAAATGCCTGGATGGATATGTTTTCAGTGTGAGCTTGTTGGAATTGTTTTTATGTATTTTTTATTATTATTTCATTATTATGTACAGTTATGT
>VIAB01000042.1:237921-254918 GCA_009801035.1 Oophaga pumilio
AAATCGTGGATATGTCTTTAAGGGGTGAGATGGGGGGTGGGGTGTAGGTAAGCCATACTAAGGACCATTTATGGCAGTTTTCTAATTACAATTATCTGCAATAGTGATCATTTAAATGATCTTAGAAATCAACACCTAGTTGCCAATCTGTCCATTTTTTCACGGACAGTTTTGTGAAAAATGAGGTCATTATGGGCCTGTCTGGACGCCTAATGATCAAATTTTTCACAGACTGTGAAAAATCAGTGGGACTAGCATCCTTGCTACCTACCATCTACTTTCAGCTACTACGGTCGTTATAGGAATCATTATCATGTACTTAAAGGGAATGTATTTAATTTGAGGGAGGAGGGGGTGTTACTGGGAACCTGTCAACAGAGTTTCACCCCCCAAACTATTTATATGCGCATTTAGCTCTATCATTGACCAGTCCAGCGATACCTTTACATGGCCAGTCCGTTCCCCTGTTACTGAGAAATCAGCGTTTGAATTAATATGCAAATGAGGTTGAAGATCTATGGTAGATCTGAAGCCTCTGTCACTTAAGCTCTATTTCTTGCTCAATGCCACCGCCTCCTACTTGACTGACAGCATCTATGCTGTGTGACTTCAGGCAAAGGAGCCGTCAATCAAGCAGGAAAAAGCAGCGATGAGGCTGGGAATAGTCCTGGATTGACTGATGCTTCGGATCTACCATAGCCCTTCAGCCTCTATTGCTTATCTATTCAATATGTAATGGATGAATGGACTGGTCATGTAAAGAGCTACATGAAAATATAAATTGTTAGTCTCTAGCGGTAGCTAGGTACTGCCCAGAGGAACATAGTGCCAGTTGAGCTGCAAATAGAGCGCTACATGTGTCTATATTGTATAGATAATACTGAGATGACTCTGCTGACTCTTTCCAAGTCTACACATCAAAACTTACAAGTGAACTGCAGAAAACCAGACATATAAACCTTATTGTGAACTCTCCGGTGGCTAATGTGAAAGTGGTAATATTTAGGATTTTTTTGTATGGATAGTGACATGAAGAGGCTGTGATTCACAGGAGATAGGTCATTTTACATTATTAAAGATTTACGCTGTAATCTATAGGTTCGTGTTCCCTGGGGGGACCAATAAAAAAAAAAGAGAAATATTTGAAAAATTGAAATAAATATAAAACTTCATATCTTCCCTATTTTCCTAAAACTGTAATAAAATGTTAAAAAGCAAAAAATAAAATATTTGGTATCTCTGTGTGCGTAATCTATGTGTAATCTAAATATGAAATATCATATTTATCTGATATGGCGAACGCCAAAATTAAAAAAAATAATAATTGGCAAAATTGCTGTTTTTTTTGTTCACTGCCTCCCAAAAGGAAAATAAAAAGGGACCAGGAGGCTATATCGACCCCAAAAAGATTATGATAAAAACTACATCTCATATCGCAAAAAAAAAGAGACCTGATGGAATTCAAAAATAGCTCTTATAAGACGAGAAGAAAAAAAACAAAGCTAAGAGTCCTAATGGGACTCAAGGGCCTGCAAGAACCTAGAACCGGTCTAGTAGCCAGGCAGAGCTGTCAACTGTCAATCACCTTCTATGTGTAGGGGTGTCGGATAAAGTCTGGATTCATAGGATTACTCCATGATTCTGGTTAGACTGTATGTGATGCTAAAATACCGCAGCTAGTCCTAATCACCTATACATCACCAGCAGATAGGGCAGCACAGGACGGCTACATTTATAACCCTTCTCTCAGAGGACAGCGGTTTGTTTTCAGAATGTCAGCTTTTTTTCTGCTGCTCTATGTTTCTCTGTGGCTTATTTATCCCTCAGAATGCTTACTGGAAGATTTAGCCCATTTTGGGATTTTATGAGAGCAGAGGAGCCAAGGAAAATTCCGCTCTAATGTTGACCCTCAGGTGTCCAGGGAACAACTTCCCCCAAAAGGTCTTATGCTCCCTGTAATCCTTCTATTCTCAGCTACCAGTGACATTTCACTTTCTGCATTTATGTCGTTTTTTTAGGTTCTTACTGCTTTAGTAAAACGGAACAATACAACTTTTGGATATATGTATTGCCTATTGTGTTTTGTTGGCACAGAGGCAACATATTTCCACCTTAAATATACAGTACATGTGTGCTATCGGCATCGACAAAAGTATAGTGAAAGGTATTTGATAAACTTGAATGGGTTGTTTCGCAGGACCCTTCTACAGAGGCCACATCGGTATTCCATGATGTGCGAAACGCCTCCTACCTGCCTCTTCTCTTTTGATTAGCCGGCCTGGCAACAATGATGTCACGCCAGGACATCTAATCAAAGAAGGAGTCTGAGATATCGGTAGTTCCATCCGGCGTTCCTGGAATGCTAATGTGGCCACCAGACCAGGGTCCTACAAATTTATTCACTCATCTCTAATAAGTGGCAACTAGTAGTCATTTTACCTTAAAGAATTCATGCCACTAAATACATTTAACACATATCCATAGGCGTTTGGACCTCCACCAGCAGCTTGGACCTACACCAAACCCAAGATCATAGATTCTACAGTCCTCTGTATTAATAGAGCGGTGACACGCATACTCTACTGATGCTATCTCCATAAGCCCCATTAAACTGAATAGATTCTGTAGATAATTGATAAATGTATTTAATATAAAAAACTTAGATTTTTTTGCTTTAATTTGTGGGAAAATATAGCATAAAGTGGGTTACTGCTCTAGAGTGGTCCCTTCTTCAGAAGCCCCCAAATGATTTAATATTGTGAATCTTATCTGTTCAGTCATTTTATTTTTTTTTTTATTGGTGAGTTTCAGGTTCTGGATGACTTACATCTAGACCCTCGTTTGTTATGAATGTGCTAGAGATGGTTTCTGAGCAGAGGCTCCCTCTGGTGGTTACAGACAGTACTAAACCTTTCAGCGAGGAATGGCAATCTGGGATCATGGACTGGTCTGATATAAGGGAGGTTCCCTCCCATGATGGTTGCCGGTGATCAATTGTTCTTGTCTCAATTGTGGTTCCTGGTTCATTTTGAAGATTGCTGAGTCTTGCCTGCATCTTCTGCTATCAGATAAGATATTTTCTGCTTTTATTTTTGTGCTTGCTTTTTGCATTGTTCCCTGCACTTCTGTGGAGGTCAGCCAAGTCCCCTCCAGGGGCTTGTGCTCCTCTCAGTTTAACTGGAGCCACTGTTGTTTGTTCATTTGCTTTTCCTGTTTTTTCAGTGGCTGCGGCTTAGTTTTGTTACACCACCAGAGAACTGATTTAGGTGGTAGAGGTCATGTTATCTCAGGTGTTTTTGCAATCAGTAGTGTTGGTATTTTTTAGGGATTTTTTTGGATTGCAGTGAGTATCCTTTCCTGTACTTTTCTGTCTAGACAGATTGGGCCCCAGCGTTTGCTCATTCTATTTTCTGTCTGTGTCCGTGCTTCTTCTTGTCTAACCGCCATTACATGTTTGGGGGCTTCCTATTTTCTTTGGGGATCTGCTCCGGGGCAGATAGCTTTCATCTTTCTGCCTTTAGGTGTAGTTATCTCTCAGGCTGTGACGAGGCGTCTAGGATCAACGTAGGAACGCTCCACGGCTACCTTTAGTTGTTTGGTTAGTTCAGGTTACTGCAATCCAATAGGTTCCAGCCTCTCTGGTGTATTGTCGTTCTTGCTTATTCTCCTCAGCTACCAAAACATAACACTTGTTATATTAGAGCCATGTTTCTTTTGTTGATATTGCTCTATGTGAAGCATCTTTGTGACTTCTCTTCCAGGATGAAAATTTGTAAAGTTTTCAATTAAAGAGTCTTTTTTAGATCATTTCTTTCATAGTTAGAAGATCTGATCATCAGATGTCGTTCTTGTGAGATTCACAGCAATCATTTGTAAGTGTTTAAGTTCCCTACAGCACCACCACTGGAAAAATGAAGAATTACACCCTTCTAAACTGTAATTAGTGAATTGGGTCCTCCCGAGTGAGAAATATTCTTCAATTCAGAATCTCTAAAAAAAGTGTTCTCCCTCTAACCCAGAAAACCCTATTACATATCCACGTCAGAAATTTTAGCATTGTATGAATGAGATGTGAAAATTATCGCAAGAAATTTTGTTAGTTGGCTGTGACTCATCTCCGTCATAAGCGTCCCACAGGCCATGCTGAGATACTTCAGTTCATCAGGAGGAATTGAAATGGATGAGGAAAGGAAGTTAATAAAGTCCGGGCTATTTTAGTGATCTACATTAATCATACATGAGCATGGCTGTGTTATTAGGATATGAAAACGAATCTCTCCGGTGCTCTTACCTCTATTGTATAACCATCTCTGGTTCTTTGATTTTCTAAGTAGATTACTACTAAAAATGAAATTCTAATAACTAAACCTTTCGGATTGGTTTTGTGCAGCCAGAGGAAAATTTTAATCAGCGTGAGAAGGGTTTGTCACAAATGAGGCATGATTCTGCTTCTTGTACTCTGAATGGAAACAAAAGAGTATTGCTAAAAATCTTGATGTGTTACTGATAGATCTTCACTTTTCAGTACATACATACCAAAAACCCTTGTCGGTCAGAAATATACATATTTTTTAAAAATGGATGACTGAATACATCAGGGACATAAGCTAAATGTGCCATTTTGGCAAGTCAGGATTAGTAAATTTGCCCCAAAGAATTTTAAAGTTATGACTATCTACAAGGTACTGTCGTGTGTCAGCCAGAACGGTGACCATAGGTAATTAATCTAAGGCGTTAACCCCCTTTTCCTATACCGAACAAGGGCCTATCTAATTTTAATTCCATAGAAAACTACATCACATCGTCAGTATATGGCTGTCGGCTGAGCAATGCTTCGGACAATCGTTAGGCCAACAGCCATCTCAGCCGATTCTTCCATACACACTCGCTCGGCTGAGCCTTCCTGTGTTTTCGATGAGAAAGCCGCCAATTTATGTGTCTGCCGGACCTTATCTCAGGGAAAACAATGCGATCGGTAGTCCAAAATCGGACATGCACGATTGACATCTCCCTCCCGACCATCAGTTGGCTAGCTACCCCATACACATTAGACTTCTGGCCGAAACCATCTAATTTGTTTGAGGGCCCTAAGATCCAAGGTTGCCAACCATGTTAACTCTGTGGTCACTAATTAACTGCACATGCCCATTCCCACAGGACCAGACAGCAAAGAGACCGTTGGGGAACCCAGGCACTCTTAGGGGAGGAACAGCATCAGTTCAATTGTTGACTTTTTAGTACTTACATAAAAAAACACTTGCCTATTAGATGTTTTTCAAAAAAGTGGATTCTGTGGGACATCTACTAAGCTAAATGTGTCATTCTGCCAATTCAGGTTTCGTAAACTTGCTCCAAAGAATTTTACGGTTATGATTAATCTACAAGGATACTGTTACATATCATCCATTGAGGCCGACCAGATGTAATTACTATACAGAACATATGCCTACCTATTTTTTTATTGTATTATAACCTTTATCACATCATTAAATTGGTGGAGAAAGGTTGAATTTGATGGACCTGAGTCTTTTTTCAACCTATACAACTATGTAATTATATAATAAGGTCCATGGTTGCCAACTGTCCAACCAAGTCACCTCTGTGGTCATTGATTTGCTGCCTACAGGACAAGGATACAAGGAGGCCATCAGGGAACCCAGGCATTCTTAGGAGAGGAATAGTTGGGATCACTAGATGAGTATGCCATATTTTTAGACCATGTTGAGCTATTTTAAAAACAAAAAAAAGATGGGCAACCCCTTTTAAGATGGATATAAAATATAGATAAAATCTAGAGACTTGGTTTACTTGTTTTAACAGAAATGTGCTACCAATTGTAAATAATAAGATCGACGCCAAGCCTTAGTTTTCCCAAACTGAATAACCCCAAGTTTAAAACTATTTCTTGGTATTGCAGTCCACCCACTCCCTTAAAGAGATTGACCACTGCTACCACAATTCCTTCTCAATCTAAAAAAAATAAAAATACTTATACTCCCCTCTGGTGATGGTGCCGTTCCAGTGGTGTTAGCACTTGTGTTCCCGGGGCTGTCGCTCGGTTGTTATGACATATGAGCCTTGTGCCCAACCAGCGCTGGCGTCACTGTCCCCGCCTTCGGAAAAATTTAAGAGGAAGTCAAGAGAGCAGTTGCAACTTCCTGTTAATGTTTGATTTGCCCCGGTTCGGACCAGTGACACCAGCGCTGATTGGGCATCGGGCTCACGTGTCATAACAACCACACGAGAGCTCCAGGGACTTGAGAACCGATTCATCTAGAACAGTGCCGATACGGGAAGCGAGTTTACCTGTTGTTATTTCATCGGCGCCAAACATTCAGATCGAGAAGTGGTTGTCCTATTAGTGAAAAACCCTTTTAATTACCTATGTTTTTGTGGGTATATCCACAAGACCACAGTACTGGCTACATCTGTGCATGAACAAAGTACTTACCTGGAAAGATTTATGAAGAGATTAATAAAGTATAACCTCCCAAGCCTAATATATCGTTAGCTCAAGTCCCTATAGGGTTACACCCAAAGTCTACTAATTTGGCCATCATTTTTTAATGAAGCAGTTGAGACTTTCTTAGATTTCCTTATCCACTCACAGCACAGGAAGGAAATATCACTGCATCCCAATGGCTGTGAAAATTCCTCATCCAATCCCGTGGCCCATGCTGATCATCAATTCCGCGAGTCACGCTGTGCAGCCATCAAACCGGCGCTATCACTCCCAGCAAGACTGCTTCCCATTAATATTCTAATGACGTCAAAAGGAGCGTTCATGATGCTTAACTTTGAAAGGAGCGCATCAAATTTAATGCACTGCTTTACATTAGCGAGAACAGTTCAGACATGCCCGTACTCATTAAGGACCCTTTCCCTTCATAATGATACGTAGGAGCTATACACTATTTTCCGCTTAATAGACCAGTTACCGATTCTAAGATTTGGAATTATACTGCCGAGTGACCAACGATAGTAAGTGGATTGAAGTGTGTATTACCATTATTCTGTATTTCACGCTACCAAAGCTTCAGTCAAATTAAATACACTCCTGTACATTTCACACCAGACGCTTGTAAATCAGACCAGGGATATTTCTATCTGGATGCCCACTTTAGTCACAGAACCACTAGCAATAATGAAAAAGAAAAACTCATTCTATCATCACCTTATGTTCCATTCCGATTTTTTTTTTAATCCGGTTACGGCTACTTGAAGTCAATGGCGAGACTTTTTTTATTTGTGAGAAATTTTCCCGTTTCCGAGATACGAGTCCTAATAGAGTCAGTTGTCTTACGATGTTCAGCGTTGCCGAAAGAGTATAAAATTAATGCAAAGCATCTCAGTGAATTTTATGAAAATGACACTTCTCTCCATCTTTCCATACATTGTGCCAAGGTCCGTGGACAGTAAGGAAAAAGACCTGAGGCGTTTAATTGGTGAGAAAAGGAGAAATGCGAAAAGAAAGTTGTAAAATTGACTGAATCGTTTGCAGCCGTGAAGTAAAGAGCTTAAATTGACCTGTTGATTTTCAGGGATAGAGAAAACATTTTGTAGCTGGCAGTGAGATGGTTTGCAAAACATATGAAGATTTTTTTATTTCTTCTGGAAAGAAAACAAGGAATCAAAGAACCCAGGCAATTATTAAGAGTTTATCTCACCTTCATTTGTAAAGGTGATTTCTCCTCTTCCATTCTTACCCAAAATTAAAGGGGACTTGTCATCGCGTTAAAAGAGGTCAGAGTTTTCGCTTATTTTATTCCTGCTACTCCACAGAGTTTTTCGCTTTTTGTTTTTTTTTAATCCTCCATACGGTTGCAGAGATATGAACCTTTTTATTTAGGTCTAATTTATATGTTCTTTACTAGGAGGGCGTGGTTGACAGAGTAGTCAAAGACACGCCCCCATAGAATCCTGCTAGCCACGCCTTCTTGATAAAAGCCATAAAAATTAGAACTAAATAAAAAGGCTGATATCTCCGGAACCACATAGCCGATTTAAAAAAAGAAAAAAATGGAATACTCAGGAGAGAAGCGGGAAAAACATAAGAGCAAAAACAAGCCACTTTTGACCTGGTGACTGATTCTATTTAAAGTAAATTTTATAGATGTGCATAGAAAAAATGTAGTAGTAACAAAAGGCTAAGTTCTCACAACACGAAAATGCAGTAGATGCTATGTAGGAGTTTAGCCTAATGCAATTTGATAAGATGTTTTATCTGTATTTTGACACAGGAGTGCAATAAACGGGTAGTCTCAATTAGTAAGTGTGAAGGACGCCCCCGTCCTTCCATGTCACCAATGTGACATAACTCCACAGGCACAGCTCTCCGGCGCCCCCTTTGTCTCTCAGGTCAGTAAGGGAACTGCACCTAGAGCAAACGGCCGCCGGGGAGGGTGTCCTGTTACCCACTGGGTATTCTAAGATTCATGATCAGAGTAAAAGCATCAGCCCAACATTAATTTTATGGTTTAATTGCCTTAAGGGCACACTAGATAATTACAGAAATATACAGTAAGCTATACAACGGAAATACAATGGATTTGCAGTCAGAGTAAAATACAACAATAATGGTACAAGGCTTAGGGGTATGAGCTAGAGATCAATATTACCAGGTTGTGGGGACATGTGGAGGCAGGGAGCTCTGCGATCCCCAGGTGAAAGTCTTAGTTGCTGAACAGTCCCCCAAAATGTGTACCACTGCTCCCTTGGCAGATCTGTCCCTTTGGTCCTTCTTAGATCATCTTCTTGGCTTCTGAGAGAAAGGATCTGGTCTGCCCTTAGCTCACAGTTCTTAAACCTGCTAGGTCCCTCCCCTCGGTGTCCGAGGGTGGGAGGATAATCTCCACCCTTAGCCCCCTGCAGAATTTATTCCCAATATCTAGCAAAGGGGTTAACTTTCTCCAGGACGATCGGATCAGGACACGAGAGGTACCAGCGGATGCAGTATGTTTTGCCTGTCGCAGGGATATCAAACCTGGCCCGATTGGGTCATTGTGGATGGCCAATCTCTATATCTCAGCCCCCCAAGCCATCACCGACTCGGGAGTTGCACCATCAAGTGCCCAAGGTCCGCCGGGTCACACAGATATTTTTATGAGAATGTACCTACAAAGATGTGCTCATAATTCATAATCCTAGAATGGAGCCTTCGTGTCTGGAAGATACAATTGGTGTGTTTCTGTGTCCGGCTGGCAGTTATAATCTAATTGAAGCCTCTACTTTGAAGCACGCATACTAATCGGCCTGGCTATTCATATTGAGCAGGAAATTCTGTCTTGGGCCTGAATTACTTAGCATACTAATGACCTTCTTATTCAAACATGGGCCTGAATTGTTTAGCATACTAAAGCCCTTTTGCTTCACAGTGGACATCAAACCCTGTCGTATTGAATATTCTAACAGTCCCTGTGCAGTTAGCAGCCTGTGGCTCTGTGCACAGACAAAATGGAGGCTGGTATAGGCCCTATCCAAGATGGTGGCGGTTCCTTTCCTCGCAGTAAGTTAATAATAACTTTCTGATCCCTAAGGACCCCTCCACTAAGACTCCCCAGTGACCCATAGATTGGGGCTTTATATCCCAGGAACGGAGCTCTGCAGAGCCCCGGTAGTGGCGGTGCACTCGTCATCTGTGAGACTTCCGGAGACAGCCAAGATCAGCTATTTCTAGCAGTCCCAAAGAAAACGTATTTGCGTGTTGCATTATGTGACCCTGCTTTTGTTTGACAACATTTTTAAAATGTTGTAAATTTCTTTTCACTGAATCCGACAAGAAAAATTAGGATTTTCGTTCATTTTATTAATTAAAATGAAGCCTCTTTTTTTTTTACACCAATTATCCTTCTTACACAGCTGGCAATTTTATTCTTTGTTTACTCTTTAATTAGCGAATACTCTCCATTTGGTGATGTATTTTTTGTAAAAGCCGGGCGACAATGAACAAATACTGTTTGCGCGCACGCAGTGCATTAGAATGCTTTTTCGTCAAGGGAGCAGATTGTTCTCTGGCAGCGAGGAGAAGTTTGAAATTATGCCATGTGAGGGGTTAAATCTAGGCTACCATGTTAGCTTTCAATCAATGTGTCAAAATTCAAGGGTCCGCATTAGTCGGTCTCAACTAATTGAGTTTTAATTAAAAAAATCTGTTTCACAAGTGACAAGTAATTTGTGAGCACTGAGTGGTGGGAAGTGACAGTCTAAGATTTTGAGACCATAGACCACAAATATTTAGGCTGCTTTATAAGATAGCAATCACTTATCCTATGCAACTGAGAGGATCCTTTTGGAAGAAGAGAATTTCCAGATGTCTGCCTCTACTCATTCCAACCCTCAAATCAGCAACACATGTTTTGCCTTAAGAGAGATAAGTAAATTGATTTGTAAGTCATCAAATTCATTGCAAATTTTTTGGGGATTCAATGAACATGAAACCAACAAAATGGCGTCAGGTTCGTTACTCTATAGGGGGAAGTTGTTAAAAAATAATAAAAGCTTATATTCGCCTGTCCTAGGCCTACCCCTCGCCTCTCCTGTGCCCCACATGTGGCCTACTGAGAGCCAGAAGATCCAATTTAAAGAGAAGTCCGATCCAAAGTGAGCGAAGGATCAGGCGAGAATATAGACTTTCATTATTTTTTTATACCTTCTTTGCCTTCTGTTCATTATGTTTTGGGATCAGGAGAGATCTACGAGGATGAAGGATGTATTTTCGGGGCATTTTCAGTTCGAAACGGAATGTTATTTAGACCGAATTTTCTTATGACCGAATCAAATCTGCCAGCCAATTCTAGCGAATCTGCCTGAAACTAATTTATAGAGATTCGCTGTCCTCTGCTTCCTAAGCCAACCTATTTCCCTTTTGGATATGTAGGCGTCCTAGGGTGGGTCCTCCACTTTGGACATAAAGCATAGAGCCGCTAACAAGGAGCAGCTTCCATCCTAATGGACCTGACTTTTGCATGCAATACTAGAATGACCATTCCAAATGTCATTTTCTCTGCTGACGGACTTTCAGTGCAAAAAAGTAGTATGAAGGGGGGCGTAAATATATCTGAGCTATAAACAATAGGTGTGACAGGTTTGTGCAAATAGGTTACAATATTGTGGAGAATTATGGTAGACTCCATCTTTATTGTGCTGGTATCATTGTCACTCACTGATGAGTTACTTGCTTTGCATGAACTGACAAAAGGAGTTGGGAAAGAGAAGTAACAGATAATAGTGCCACTTATGGACAAAAAGTGTTGATCCAATTGAAAAAAAGTATTTATCTCACAGAAAGGATTGTCTGTTACTCCGCTCTATGACATCCATATGTTCTAATATGTCATGTGGACAGGTGTTATCCTGATAGGACCACCACTTTAACGAATAGAGCAGGATAGCGATTGACTAATGTCTTATTGTTTGGAGCGCAAATTCTTTGTATCCAAATACTGAATATCCATTTCCAAAAAGGTTTAATTCAGCCTATGAGTCGCACATAGCCAGGGCTGTGGGGTACTCGGCACCGAGCCCGTTCACTTCACTGGGGGATGTCACGGGTAGCACGACTCGGTCCGTTGCCCTGGGCGCTCACTAAAAAGGGGGGTATTTACAGGGGATTATAGGTTTGTAGAAATGTTGGTGACGCCACCTGTGGTTCCTGGTCAGGGTGACCAGCGCTGCAGGGTAGATCCTCTGAGGGGTTGTTACTGGGCAGCAAGGTGTTAAGTCTCCCACAGGCAAGACTGATCCCTCAGGGTATATGGCGGTGTAATATAGGGGTGCAGGAGCAATAAGGCAGACACCCACAAGAAAGTCTCTTTCTGTACCTTTACTGATGGTAGAAGTTGTAGGCACGACCCGGGAAGCTGTCAGGGTGGAGGATGCACGTCCAGTAATCCCACTGAGTAGGTGTAGGGCCTCCTTACTCCTTTAATGTGTGTGAATTTCTGACTTGCATAAAACAAAGCCTAACTCCGTCTTCTCAGCTACGCCCCGTTGACCTTGTGGTGGAGCCTTCTTGTGGACAGAACTAAGTCTCTATATGGCTGATCAGGCCAGACTCCTGTTCTTGTTGACCCCAGTTACGTATCAGCACTGTTGGGCCCCTGCGACCTGTAGTCCAGCAGGGTCTCCGGTGTCTCCTACCAGTCGTGCAGATGCTGGCAAGCGCGGACCCGGTGTCCGGTGGTGCAGAGTGGAGGTAAGCTGTAAATGCTGGTTAACCTGTGTCACTCTCTCTCTCTTCTTTCTTCCACCTGCCTTTCGTCCTACTCTCACCACTATCATAAGCACAAGCTAGCAGCAGGTGTCAGCTTTCTTTATCTTCACCGATCTCCAAGCGTCGGCACGCTTACTCACTGAAACGCTCACTGAAGGTCTCTCAGTAAACTCAATTTTGACCAGTCTAAGTGGTAATCTTTCCCACTACTACTGGACTCCACTCCTAAACTGAGTGTTTGCTGAAGTCTTCAGGCTTTCTCTTTCTGGCTAGTCTTTCCCTCTCAGCTCGTCTGAGGTAACTGTCGTTCTGACTGGAATCTCTCACAGTCTGCTCTAATCTCCTCTGATGAGGTAAACTGACACTCTGAGGTAAAACCAACGACTAGCTAACTCTCAGCTAGACTGCCTTCATCTCCCTGCTGTCGTCTTCAAGGGCTCCCTCTGGTGGCACCAGGAAAATGTGGAGTGTTGTGTGCTTATGGGTTGTTGTGGGTTTACCTTTCGTGCATCTTACAGGGTAACATGTGGCTCCAGTCACAGCTGGGCTACACACCTACAGAGCTGGATTTCCACAGTCAGTACCACAGTCATGCTTGCACCGAAAGAGGAAAACGGATACTTTTACTGCTAATTTTCCTATAATTTGTTATGGGTTTTCCTGGTGAGAGGGTTTCTCAAAGCTTCTGGTCTGAGCACAGACTGGGGGCGATAATTCAGCACAGCGGGTTTTGACAATCGACACATGAATCAATATTAGGACACGAAGGTATGCATTACGTCAGGCAAACAATCAGAGCAGATAGTGCCAGATGAAGCCCAGCCAGAGCTAGATGTATATGCAAGATTTAGTAATACAAATGTAATTTGGTATCTTCCAGCAAGGATGTAGTTAATGCCAAGTAAAACAAAGGAATAAATGCAGTCTCGTATCTTCCAGCAGGGCAGTGGTTAATAGCAGCAATGTATGCAAACATGAAAATGGTTAACCACAGGATAGCAATGAAGTATAATCAAACTTGCTTGAAAATATGCGTTACCTTGATTGCAGAAGCTAGGTGTGAACAACACCTAGTCTCGGGACAGAGCCTGGAAATAATGCTGGTTATAGCATTGAAGTTAGAGATGAGTTTATCTAGCTGAATTTGAACCAACTGAAGTTGAATCAAACCCCTGATAAAGTAGAGACAACTGTTCCCTTTACTACTTAATACCCAAGCATCTGACTTAAAATGCCTAGGGTGCTGATATCAGAGGAGTTACCTGAGAATCCCAGCATGGACTACTGCAAATACAGGCGGCCACAGCGGAAGGGAGCAAGGCCCGGCACTGGAGCTGTTACAAATAACATAATTAAGACACTATGTCACATGGCACAGTCATTGATTGATCTCCAATGTTAATTTGTCTGCTTGTTACATTTTAATGAAATATAAATCAAAGCATAAAATTATTTACAGAATCATAACACAAAAATATAAAAAGAATACAAAAATAATGACTTCTTAATGTCATTACATGAATCACCTGCTTTATGATCACTCGTCTCAGTGTAAGGAGCCAAGAAGCATCAAGATATTATTTGGGTTTAGTGAGATCTTGGCAAAATGGCAGGAATCCCAGATTACGTTCACGGAGCCGCTTCGCAGACGGTGATACGCTCTTTTCTCATCCAGGATTTATTTTAATTCAAAGCTTCTTCTAAAATGTAAAAATTAGAAGATATAAAACGTGGAACAGATACAGGCAGATTTCCCAATCCTTCACGGCAATGATCTCCTTAGTTATATATCCCTCAGCCTTGTGCTTTATGATTGATTCCTGAAATCTATGTCAGCCAGGAGAACATAGCCCCGGAGTATGTTGAGCCAAAGTCCCATGCTTCATTTCTTTTTAATGACTAGTCAGTATTTTCACTTCACAGCCCTGAGGATAAAAATATATTAAATAAATTATCAACCTATTTAATTAAAGCGGAGGGGATAGAGGGTCATTTTAAAGGTTGTTAAAATGGAAGCGGCATGGTAACTATAATGGGTTAATGTGTCGTGTATTCATACTTTTTGAGGGTTTTTTTATGTAAATTAATGGCATATAATATATAAAGATTTTGTATAAAGAATCTTTACAACCCTCAAGGCTGCTCAGTGATTGACAGGCAAATGCATCACCATAATGACTGCTTAGCGCGCATTTTGTACACAGATCCAATAATCAATTATGAAGGAAATTTGCAAATTACTTAGCTTGACTTATCTTGTATGGCTATGTCATGTCTCAAAAATTTGAAAAGGATTATGAGCAAGGGCACGAAAGCAAAAAACACGCTTGCTCAAATGCATATTTCTTATAACAAGTGCAACTGATATTTTCTTCTTAAAGGGGTTGTCCTGGACTTAGGTATTCATGAGCTTGGGATAGGTCAGTAATTTATAATCAGTGGGGGTGCGATAACCACACTCCCAACGATCAGTTTTTGAGGTGGCAGAAAAAAAAACATTCTACTGTGCTGGGTTTCGCCTTCTCGGCTTCATCCAGGGCATATGCAAAACTTAACTTAGACCAGGGGGGCTGTTTTCTGTTTTTTATTTTAAATGATCTTAAAATTCTGTTTTAACTAATTGAGTGATACTATTTGAGTAATACATTGGACCTAAGAAATAAATGCATGTCTGAAGATTATCCATCTGGATGTTATGCATTCAGTAGAAATGGATGCCAGTGGAGACATTTATCTCATGAGAAAACAAGTGATAGAAATATCAGACTCTGGTCGTGAGTGGATACAGAAATTTATCTATTTCATAATTATTCAGTAACCAAAAACAGGTAATTTATACCCCTCCCTAGGACTGCTCTCAAAATGCCCAGAAATACAAGATTTGGGTAAGGTTTGCCTAAATCAGTCCATTATGTACTCCAGGTCAGGCAAAATCGGTACCGTCGGCAAGCATGATTTGCTTTTCATTACATATATTGGTAGACGTGGCAAAATTTGTGCATATGAGAACAATGGTGTTGCCTATGGCAATCAGGTTCAAAAATGCAAGAGTTGGACTTGTAATTGGCAAAATTTTATGGTAAGGCTTGGGTCTAAGTTGTTATCACGTGCGCCTATAATTTTTCTTGTTTTTAGGGGATTTGTGACTACATCAAAGCTGTTGTTTTGCTCCATGTACCAATAAAACAAGGACGAATTTTTCACTTATTTTTAAATTAAAGGGGTTGTTAGTTGACACTTTCATTCCACTTGGATAAGAAGACCCCGAAACATTGCCTACCCATCTCCGATCCCTGTTTGTACCCCACTGTTCTTGTTCCGACTGTGACTGTGTATAAGCATGAGTGCACCATTAGCTAACTAGGGAATCACTGTGTGAAGAACATCAGTAGGGACCTGATGGGGAGTATGGAGGTCCGCAACACATAAATGAGTAACCACTAAACCAATTCTCCTCCACCTTTCGAGGAACTTATTGACACATGTACACCACTATTCTTTCAACTTTGCTCTTTTTTGATGTGGACGTAGACGATGATCTTGTTTTCTTGCATCGAAACAAAAATAAAATAAAAAAAGAAAATACAAAAAAACTGAAATTCTGCGCTACAGTCTGTGTGACAAATCTAACTTATTGATTTATTTCAAGGTGCTGCTACATAGCGCAAGCCTTAAATGAAGAAATCATTCAGCGCCAACATCCATATATCAAGTGTATGCAGGAAGCCTGGTGTCTTGTGTTCCTCTTTCCAGATTATATTTATCACTAGAAACTTCTGCACAAGGAGCTTAGACAGCAAATGAGTTTGATGGAAACCCTCTAAATTACTGCTTTAGGAATTTTCCATTATAAGATGTTCACACTGTGTTTTGTACGTGGAGTTTGAAGCTGATCGGCTTAAGGGTATGTGCACACGAAATCTGTTAGACGCTGGTGTACCTAGTGAGTTTTTCAAACAGAAGGCAATTCAGGAAAATGCCGGCTGTGTTTTTCCTGAAATGTCTTTCATGGTGTCACGAGAGTGTCATGTCTCCTTGGAAGACCTGGAGTTAGACTGTCACTTCGGGTAATGAATCGCAGGTCTTCTTTAGAGATGGTGTGATTTGTGTCCCATATTAAATGGATTTATTTTCTTCTGGAGCTGAAGAGGTTATTGTACTTTTCTATGCTGGTCAGAAACATGCAGCTTCATTTCAGCTGCTTCTGATCGGATCATTACCTCTTCCTTTATTAACTGGTCAGACCTTGTCTCAGCCGGTGAAAGATTCGTCTTCCTGTGCTGTGTGCTAATGCTAAGTGGTTGGAGTGGAGTTGTTGTAGTAATGTTCTGTGGTTTGCTCTAGTACTACCTTGTGTGTTTATCTCCTGGTCCTTGCTCCGATTTAGTTTATTCTTCCCTGTCCCTATCCTTCTCCCTATTGTTGGTTAGTTCTTTTGTATGATAGAGGTTTTTTGTTATCCTTGTTTTGTCTTTATGTCTTGTTTACATTACATTTCTGTCCCATGCCTCATGGAGTGGGGGAGGGGACAAATCAGGGTTTAACAGCAGCACAGTAAGGTCAGAGACTCGGGTCTCTCTACCTTCAAGAGTACTCCCGGGACAGGGATAGTTAGTAGGGCCGGCTTCAGGTTTTCATGGACCCCGGGCGAAAGAGACACAGTGGGCACCTTTAACACATACCACATTCATGACCTCCAGATATGGCATAGAAATATAAGTATAGTACAGTGCCAAATATTTCACTTACCGTATATACTCGAGTATAAGCCGACCTGAGTATAAGC
>VIAB01000042.1:256357-279710 GCA_009801035.1 Oophaga pumilio
ACATGAGTGATATCTATTGTAAATTCTACAATAGGTCAGAAACCCAGACAATATAGTCCTCCATACAGTATTATGGGTACCACATAGTGCTCCATACAGTATAATGAGCCTCATATAGTGCTTCATACAGAACAATGGACCCTATATAATGTTCCATACAGTATAATGATCCCCATATAATGTTCCATACAGTGTAATGAGCCCCATATAATGTTCCATACAGTATAATGAGCCCCATATATTGCTCCATACAGTATAATGAGCCCTATATAATGCTCCATACAGAATAATGGGCCCCATATTTTGCTCCAAACATAATGGGTCCCATATAATGTTCCATACAGTATATGATGGGCCCCATATAATGCTCAGTACAGTATAATGAGTCCCATATAATGCTCCATATAGTATATGATGGGCCCCATTTAATGCTCAATATATAATGGTCCCCATATAATGTTCCATATAGAATAGGCCCCATATAATGCTCCATACAAAATACACCCCATATAATACTCCATGTATAATGGGCCCCATATAATGCTCCATATATAATGGGCCTTGTATGATGATCCATATATAATGGGCTTCATATGATGCTCCAGTATGTGATGGGCCCCATATATGATGCTACAGTTTATGATGGTCCCCATATAATGCTTCATGTATAATGGACCCCATATATGATGTGCCAGTGTATGATGGGCCCATATGATGCTCCATATATAATATTCCAGTATATGATAGGCCCCTTATATCGCTTCAAACATTTGAAAAAAAAAAATGAAATACTCATCTTTCTTTGCTGGCCGCTGCTCTGCTCCGGACTCCACAGCGTCGGTGTCTTCCGGCTCTCTGCACTGTGACTGCTCAAGCAGAGGGTGCACAGACGTGATATCATCACGCTCTCTGACCTGAAACGTCACGATCAGAAGACGCGGAAGATGCCGCAGTGCAGAAATGGGGAGAAGTAAGTATCGCAAGTGCCGGGTCTCTGAGCAAGCGGGCGTGGGAGCAAGAACATATGCACCAGTCCATTATACATTGCATAAGTTTATTTTTAACATACCAACCTGAAAAAGGTATTGTGTGCACATTCCCTTAAAACCCACATTAAAAAAAAACACTTCAAAAACTTTTTTTTAAGTATTTTTAAGTATTCATTTCAATGGAAAAATCCACATTTCTGTTCATACAGTGAGTTTTGTGCAAGTTTTCGTTCCAAAGATGTCTTGAAAACCTTGCCGCGGAAAAAGAGGATTGACATGTTACTTTGATGTGGATTCTTTGTGAAATCCATTCCAAACCTGGTGCTGTCAAGTTAAAAGGCTGAAAAGAAAAATGTGTAATAAATAAAAAATGCTTTAAAAAATCTCGTCACCTACCGCATGAATTCTGACATGGCTTTCTCTTGAAACCCTCGTTGAATTTTTTCCATCTCAAGAAAACTCTGAAGATATCCTAAAGTTTAGAGAAACAGGTGTATTTTTGTAGAAATATACTCGAAAAGATGAAACTCTGCTCCGAATAAGTTTTTTGTTGTAGGTTTTTATAAGATGCACATGAACAACTTTGAACTCAATTAGAACTCATACTATCGTATTGTGGTTTTGTTGGAAGGGGATGAAACGGAGTCCACTTTATTGTTTTGGATTCCGTTTACCTTATAGTCTATGGCTCTGTCATGGGCACTTCTGAATCCTGTTGTTCTGGGATTTAGACAGAAATCCCAGAGGGAGTCATGAACTGGGACACGGATGTCCTTTAAACCTGGCCTTACTCATCAACAATATGTTAGCTGCTTAATTTGTCTCATCCCAGTTCCATTTCATCCGTACATTTTGACTGATTTATTATGTGCAGCTATGTCATGCGATCCCCAGTCTGACCACCAGTCCACTACATGTTCTCCTGTGTTGAGAGAAGGTCAGTCTCTGACTTCCCGTGAGCTACAGGATTACATAATCACCTATCAAATCCTTTCTGCCTGCTCTCAGACACCTACGTCCCAACCCAGCTCTGTCTTCTTTGTTTCTTATTATTTCTTCACCCCGCCGAAGATATAGTTTCTGTTTTAAATTATTGCATTTGTATAATAGATGAGTCCATGCAACAATTAGCTGCAGAATTATAAAACTCTCTTGACTCCCACTGATGGTGACTACAGTGTAAACTGTGAGATGCAGCCGCATTTTATCTATGGCTCCTGCTTATAAGCGTCAATAAGGAGAAACCTATCACCAGCAGGAGGCAGAGGAAACAGACAAACTATACATTGTTTAGAATACAAGTGAGAGTCTGCAGTATGAGTCAAAGGTCAGCACTTCTATTTCAATGATCTATTACTGCTGTTCTTAAATGGGACTAGAGAAGAGCAATAGAAATGTGGTGACACTCCAACAGAAGGTACTGCACAGGACATCATCAAGTAAACTTTTTTTTACCATATGGATCAGGTGAAACTTTATAACTCCTCAATCTCCATAATAGATCCACTACAACTTGTATATGTCACGAGGGTGTCATGTTGTCATGTGTGCATTGCCACGAACATCGTCGCAGTTGCACATTTTGACTTCTCACAGCTGAGCTGCTGTTTCTTTGTTTTTGGCAGTTAGGGAGTTAATTCTGTCTGTGCTCGGTGCTGGGATTGGGTGCGGTTTCTCCCGGCTGCAATTGATTATTGTTGATTGGTTTCCTTTAAATTCCTGGTTGTCTGCTTTGGGAGTTGCCAGTGAAATCCTTCATGCAGACCACAGATAGGAATGAATCTGTATAGACTTAGGTTGAGAGCTCCTTAGTTGTTTTGAGCTCAACTTGCTTAGAGTTTATTTCCCAGACCATTTATTTTCCTTCGGTGTTTGAGTGTGTATGCAAGTGAGTGTTATCCTGTCTGTCTTATATGTCTAATCTGTGTATTTAGCTGAGATCAGCCCATATCCCTTTGGTGGTAATCAGTATCCTTCTTAGGACTGATTACAGGGTTCAGGGTCTGATAGGAGACAGGGTTAGGCTGGAGACTTGGACCTCTGAACCATTATCAGTACCTCCAAGGTGAGGGATTAGTTAGGACCCCAGTTTAGGGTCAGGTTAGACCCCGGTCCTCCTCTTTCCTGTTACAGCTCATCAAGTCTTCAAGATTAACCCTGAGTTCAACAGATATCGTGTCAGCACATCAAGTCCTCAAGATTAACCCTAAGTTCTGCAGATATCGTGTCAGGTAAATCTATTCTATACTAACATGCTGATGTTGCTATACTATATGTTGTATAGAGTGTTGTTTCTGTAAGAATAGTTTACTGACATTGTATACATATCATTAGACAGCGTGACACATGTCCCTCTGGAAGACCTGAAGTTAGTCTGTCACATCAGGTAATGAATCACAGGTCTTTTTTAGAGATGGTGTGATTTGTGTCCCATATTAAATTGATTTAGTTTATTCTGGTGCTGAAGAGGTTAACTACCCTCTATATGCTGGTCAGAAACATGCAGCTTGTTTTCCGCTGCTTCTGATCTTGGCATTAACTCTTCCTATGTAAACTAGTCAGACCTTCTTATCCCTGCTAGTGAAAGATTTGTCTTCCTGTGCTGTATGCTAAAGCGAAGTGGTTGGAGTAGAGTTGTTGCAGTAGTGTTCTGTGTTTTGCTGTAGTTCTACCTGTGTATTTATCTCCAGATTCCTGTTCCCATTTAGTTTATTCCTCCCTGTCCCTATCCTCCTCCCTATTGTTGGTTAGTGCTTTTGTATGAAAGAGGTTTTTTGTTATCCCTGTTTTGTCTTTGCGTCTTGTTTACCTAACATCAGGAGTAACAGGGGACAGATCAGGGTTTAACAGGAGCATAGTAAGTTCGGAGACTCGGACCTCTCTACCTTCAAGAGTACCCCCGGTACAGGGATAGTTAGGGTCTCAGCTCCAGGGACAGTTTGAGGCCCCCCTTCCTTACCGAAGGCCGTAGCAGCATGACTGTATAGTTAAGAATTAAAGAATTAGTGCCTTCTCACAATTGCTCTTCCACAAATGCTCAACAACGCTGAAACAATGGGAACAAATTATTTAGTTGTCTTGTACATTTTGTTTGTATTTTGCACCTACATTATTTTTTACTTGTATTTTTCATTACTATTCAATTCTTTCCGCTCTTCTGCTCCGTACATCTCTATCTCTCTTAATTAATGCTTGATGAAATCATGTTGTGTTACAATTGATGGATTTTCTAATAGCTCTGCTAATTTATTTGCAAGTAAATTTGCATTGCATGGCGTGCTCATTTTCGAAGCCTGGCTTGTGCCGTATCGGACGTCATTTCTCCTATCGACAAGTATTTGCATATTTTATCTGTTCTGTTTAAATACCGAAACTGTACTGATAGGTGTCAGAACACTTCTTAGTAATTACTCTGTCTCTTGGTGGAGATCGCTTTCTAGACCGTGCCTTGCTGATTAAAAGGTCTCCATGTGACAAATCTCCTCCCATATAATAATATTTAAGATTTCAAAGCAGGGGAGGGATTCCCAAGACTACTCTATGCATCCGGCTTTGTCCCCTCCGGCGCAGAAGGGGTTACACCTCTGTCTATTGCTCTGTTGGATTTCTGTCTTATAGCTTTGATATGCTAATGCAATTTCGCTCACTGGGAAAGCTCTCTCCATCTACATCAAGACCGGAGTATTCGCTCGCTGTCTTCAGACTAATATACTGTACGCTTGTGTTCTTGGCTTGGCTTTTAAAGATTACAGTAAACAAAGAACAAGATGAAGAATCGGGTTTTATAGCCCATTCTTTTCTTAAATGAAATTTTTGCATTAATTTTTAATTTGTTCATGTTCATTTTTTTGTTTTGTATTCGCCTTATAAGGTTGGATTCCCCCATGCCAAGCGAAACGTCAATTACATTTTATCATTGTGTCTGAATCTTTGGTTTTCTTTTTTTTTTATATTTGATACAGTGCTGTGCAAAAGATTTCGGCTGGTGTAGATTGAAAAATGCTTTAAAAAATAAAAAGTGTAAATTGTTTATTTTTATCATTTTACAAAATGCAAAGTGAATAAAGAGAAATCTAAATCAAATCAATATTTGGTGTGACCGGCCTTTTACCTTGAAAACACAATCCATTCTTTTAGATACACTTGTCATACGGTTTTGGAAGGAGCTCGACAGGGAGGTTGTTCCAAACATCTTGGAGAACTAACCTCAGATCTTCTGTAGATGTCGCTTGTGAAAATCCTTCTATCGCTTCATGCAGACTCAATAATGTTGAGATCAGGACTATGTGGGGCCGTATCATAACTTTCAGGACTTCTCGTTTTTCTTTACACTGAAGATAATTCTTAATGACATTGGTTGTACGTTTGGGATCGTTGTCATGCTGCAGAATAAATTAGCCAATCAGACGCCTCCCTGATGGTATTATATGATGGATTAGCATCTGCCCGTATTTCTCAGGATTGATAACACCAAACAATGGGCAACATTGAGGACTATATATGCAGTGGTCATCTATAGAAAATTAGTGCAGCAGATGACAAACACATCACGTTTACTTCACTTTGATATTGTGAGATTGAGTCCCCTCTACTCCTGCTTCGCTCATCAGCCAACGCAAAGTGTCTATTCAGTAGCCCTGATTTATTCATGGGATATGTGGCTCTGTCCAGTACCGAACCTATGCAGTTAAGTTCTGTTAGGTTGTGTTTCTTCCTGTTATCAGCACTGGTTGGGGCGGATCATTATTTGAACCCTTAATCAATTCTCACTGCCAGTGAATAGCTCTGCTGTCATCGTTTACACCTCTGTGTTGTGTTCCTGTGTTTTGTCCTGATTATTCCCATTCTTTGACCTTGGCTACCCGTTTGCTTTATGAATTTGTCTCTGATTTGAACTCTTGACATTGACCCTGTTTGGCCACCCTTTCTGCCTCTTGTTCGTTCCTCCATCTAGCAGCCCCTCTGTGGAAGAAATTCAATGGACCCAGTTGTAAGACCGGATCCCTGTACAGGGATAGAGGATGAAGGTAAGGGTTCCTCAGGAATCTGTAAGATAGAATGGCTTGTGCAAAGTAGCTTTTATGAACGTGTGGCCTCTGACAAATATGACAGATATCGGTGGATTTCCAGCAGTGCCATCAACTCAGAACTGTCACCAACCAGTGGGATGCAGTTACAGCATCTACTGTTCGGAGAATTATGGCAAGAAGTGGTTTTCATGGAAGAACTGCAGCCAAAATCCATACCATACCTGAGATTTAGAAATATGGCAGCGAGTGCTCTGGACTGATGGGTCAAAATGTGAAACATTTAGCTGTAACAAAAGGCAGTTTGTTCTCTGAAGGGCTGGAGAGCGGCACAATAATGAGTGTCTGCAGGCAGCAGTGAAGCATGGTGGAAGGTCCTGCATTATGTCAATTGATCAAAATAAACTGTTTCTTCTATTTTTGAAAGCATTCTAATTTTCCAGCATTTTTTCTACACCAGCTTAAAACATTTGCACCTTGCTACATATTTTTCATGCTTTCTGCATATAAAATTAAAAAATGTTAATCTCCGTCTTACCTGTAGAGAGTGGTTGGTGAAACTTCTTAAACTTGGTGAAAAGGCTTGAAAAATTCTCTTAAATCTAGTTGCTTTCATTTTTTAAAGGAAATGTCTATTATTTAACACCATATAGTTTTTAGGTCCAACTTTCAGTTTTGATTGGTCAAGTAACATATTTTTAGGACAGGTGAAGTGGTGTTTTTTTATGATACAAAGCTCCAAATCCTCTGCATAGACACTTCGGTCTGCCTGAAACCACCACCAGAGAGACCTTAAGAGATTATTGGCTATTGTTTGGTTATTGATTTTAAAGAGTATGCAGTTCCCTCATAATGACTCCAGTCAGCTTTCCTTTTCAGATGTCAGAGGAGATTATTAATCTTACTTAGAAACCATTGCTGCTCTCTCTTGAGTCTGATCTAAATCAAAATGGAATCAATTGGCACTTTCTTAGTTTGGGAAGATAAATGTTGTACAAATGGACTCCTTACCCAAATTATTAGACGTACTTCATACTCTTCTCGTCGTCTCACCAAATTTTATTTTGGTAACCTATGTAGAATGGCTCTGTCATTTCTTTGGAGAAATATTACGGCTAAGATACTCCTAGAGGACGAGACCCAAGACGCACAGGGACACCGGCCTTCATTATTTTTCCCTTCATCATAAAGCAACT
This sequence comes from Oophaga pumilio, assembly GCA_009801035.1. Lineage (NCBI taxonomy): Eukaryota > Metazoa > Chordata > Amphibia > Anura > Dendrobatidae > Oophaga > Oophaga pumilio. The sequence goes on from VIAB01000042.1 coordinate 263,570, forward strand.
ACAGTGGCATGTAAAATTAGGGCACACCTCGTCAAAATTACTGTTATTGTGAACAGTTAAGCAAATTGAAGATGAAATGATGAGCCCATTTTCTTTTTTTGTAATTTTTAAAATGTAAAAGATAAAAAAATATATATATATGTTTTGCCTAAAATGCAAAAAAAAACTTTAGGCCTTTTAGAGATCATTTCATCATCAACTTGCTTAACTGTTCACAATAACAGTAATTTCAACCAGGGGAGCCCAAACTTTTACATGCCACTATACAGCACTGTTTCTTTGCCGCTCTGTAATCTTGCCAAGGGCAACATCTGTAAGGCGTTTGTATGTTCTTCCCGTGTTTGTGTGGGTTTCCTCAGGGTTCTCTGGTTTCCTCCCATACTCCAACGACATACTGATAGGGAACGTAGCTTGTGAGCCCCAATGGCTCACCTATCTCCAACCCTATAGAACCTCTCTTTAATTTGGGACAGATTTGGGAAAGATTTTGGTATGGTTTCCTCCCAGAGTCCTTTAACTCCCTTGCTGGAAAATCCAAAATTGGGTACAACTGGGAATTCCTTCTTGTTTCTATCACGTCCTGCTTCTTCAATACCGAGGATCAAAGATGAAGTGTTACCTTCTAGAGTTAGAGTTGACAGTTATAAGAGGCCTGGATACAGTACTTATAACTATGCTTTTGTCTAAACTCTTTGACACGGGGTTCGAGACTCCAACACACACAATTTTGTAGGTCTAACAATATGTCTGCCTTGGAGGTTTGAGGGACTCTAAACCCACTTTTGTTCTTGAATGGGAGGAAGAACTTGGTCAAAACACTTTTGCGAGAGCTGTGAGACGAGTTTTTTATAGTATTGCAAAAATTATCAGTCTTCTGTAGATTGCAGGAACTCAACTTTAAGATCCTTTCCCAATTGTATAGAACATTTCCAAAAGTATATAGAATGTTTCCATCAGTCTCAAACTCTTATAGGAGATGTGACCCAAATACAAACTCAATGTTCCTTGTCTGGTGGAGATGTCTTCCTGTGTTACGTGTATGACAGGTAATTACTTTGGTATAAACTAATCTCCCGATGTCTTCTAAGGTGGCCTTGCTTCAAGTGCTTCCTGTCCCCATCCTTGTAATCAAACATGAGCTATAGTTTATTCTTGCAGTCTGCCAACTTATTCCCATCATTTCAGAGAACAGTGCTCGGGATCCCAGAAACCATGAAAGTTGTGGAGGTCAACCTTCACTCCTTTGCCTATAGGACAGCTGAACCAAGCTGAACTTAGCTTCGTCTTCATCCTCAGGATCAGTTTGATCATTAAGTGATGGTACTTACTGAGAATATTCCTTTAATATAAACTGAAACGATATAGTAAAGGATGAAAGGACATTTTATATCTGAAAGTGTAGATAAATAATGGACTGTATAACCTTAATCCAGTCTGACAACCAGGTTGGGATTTAGTGTGTATCACACATCCGCTTCCATCGCCGATTATATAGCTGCTTATCTCTGCATTTGAATCTACCGTCCAGAAACTTGGAAAGGACGGTTTACAAAGTTAAAAAGATTTAGAGAGGGGAAAAAAGGCAAAGACATGTTTAGAATGAATGCAAGGGAAGAGTTGTATCCTGTACAGTGAAATGTGTAAAGGAAGAGAAGCATTTCTGCTGGATTTTAGATGTGATCCCCGTAGATAAATGTTGGTTATACGATCAACGATGATCGGCCCTAATGCCCCCAATAACATGAACTTTTCTCTTGGCCAAAAATAGCCCCCCAAAAAATAGGATTTGGAGTGTTGGTTCCACTCATCCCTGGCAAGCAGCTGCAAAAATTGAAGATCTTAGGCCCCAATGCAAAATCTCAAACAGAACCCCCAACAATCACTGGTCTTAAATAGTATTGGCCTTCTCATGTGAGCCAAAGAAACCTATTGGGCCTCCCTAAATTCCAGTGGTCGGGTGCGACTGTAATTTCATACTAGTATAGTTACACCCCTGCCTGCATGATCAGTTTTTAATCAGCTGAAAATATTCCACGACGTTTGACCCTACGTTCCGAAAATGAATGACTGTTCGGGAATGGTGGTGCCGGTCCATAACTGACAATAAAACGTTGATACAGTATGTATAGTGTTTAAGGTTTTTTTTTAAAAGAAATTTTACAACATGACATACCAAAAAAATCGATAGAAGAGATCTCCATGGACCCTACTCAAATTGATTACTTCCAATTGATTAACCTTCTATGGCACATTCTAACTATATATTTTATAAATGTATCTCTTGGGAAAATCCCTATAGGTTTGTGTGTTGCATTGAAAGTATTGTCCTGGTTTAGAGAAAACAAATGTATATATCCCATTAGTGATTTCTAAATTGCGTTTAGGATCAGAATGTGGAACATCTTTCTCTTTGGAGGACATACCCTGACTCCTGTCCTGCCATACACGGACAACTCATTTACCTGGATTGGAACTGTGTAATACTATATTTCTCCTGTGGGGGCACTGTAGGGGAATTGAGTACTTACTTCCAGGATTCCTCACCGATCACAGCTGATTGCCTGGGATTTGAGCAGGGGCACTAATTGTAAATTGCCTATTATGAATGTATGTTTCTAACAATTATGGTTTGTGTAATGAAGAGAGCTTCCATTAATGTAGAAAATTTGATGGCATAAAGAGTAAATTAATTGCACCACACTTTGTGAACTAGCACAAACACTTTAAAGGGTACCTGTCACCAGGTTCTCCCAATATAAACTATGGCCCCAACATTTAATGCCTCTTTTACAGAAGTCTGGCTTTTGAAGCTGTCACGGTCGGATTGGGAGAGCCATTGACCACTACACACAGGTGCATCTCACAAAATTAGAATATCATCAAAAGTTAATTTATTTCAGTTCTTCAATACAAAAAGTGAAACATATATTATATAGAGTCATTACACACTGAGTGATCTATTTCAAGTGTTTATTTCTGTTAATGTTGATGATTATGGCTTACAGCCAATGAAAATCCAAAAGTCATTATCTCAGTAAATTAGAATACTTTATAACATCAGCTTGACAAAATGATTTTAGCATCCGAAATGTTGACCTACTGAAATGTATGTTCAGTAAATGCACTCAGTACTTGGTCGGGGCTCCTTTTGCATCAATTACTGCATCAATGCGGCGTGGCATGGAGGTGATCAGCCTGTGGCACTGCTGAGGGGTTATGGAAGCCCAGGTTGCTTTGATAGCAGCCTTCAGCTCGTCTGCATTGTTGAGTCTGGTGTCTCTCATCTTCCTCTTGACAATACTCCATAGATTCTCTATGGGGTTAAGGTCAGGCGAGTCTGCTGCCAATCAAGCACAGTGATACTGTTGTTTGTACACCAGGTATTGGTACTTTTGGCAGTGTGGACAGGGGCCAAGTCCTGCTGGTGAATGAAATTTCCAATTCCAAAAAGCTTGTCGGCAGAGGGAAGCATGAAGCGCTTTTAAATTTTCTGGTAGACGGCTGCGCTGACTTTGGTCTTGATAAAACGCAATGAACCTACACCAGCAGATGACATGGCTCCCCAAACCATCACTGATTGTGGAAACGTCACACTAGACCTTGGAGATTAAGGTCCCAGAATCTGGAGGAAGAGTGGAGAGACAGACAGTCCAAGCTGCTTAAGGTCTAGTGTGAAGTTTCCACAATCAGTGATGGTTTGGGGAGCCATGTCATCTCCTGGTGTAGGTCCACTGTGCTTTATCAAGACCAAAGTCAGTGCAGCCGTCTACCAGGACATTTTAGAGCACTTCATGCTTCCCTCTGCCGACAAGCTTATTGGAGATGGAAATTTCATTCTCCAGCAGGACTTGGCACTGATAATGACTTTTGGGTTTTCATTGGCTGTAAGCCATAATCATCAACATTAACAGAAATAAACACGTGAAATAGATCACTCTGTGTGTAATGACTCTATATAATATATGAGTTTCACTTTTTGGATTGATGAACTGAAATAAATAAATATTTTGATGATATTGTAATTTTGTAAGATGCACCTGTACATTGTGGTCTGCATAATATGGCCGACTGACTGCACTCTAGTGAGGGTTTATTTGGGGTTCTCCCCAATTTGGAGACTGAACCCTTAGACCGTCATAGCGGGTCGACTGACGGATTCTCAACTCATTTCGATGCCAACAAGAAACAGAGGATATAGAAAACAAATGGTTCAAAATTTTTAATGAAACCCAATAGCAAAAATGATTTTTAGCCCCAAAAAGATAAACTTAAGTATCAAAAAGGCTAAAGACGGTGAACAACCCCTTTAAGATGAAAGTTAGTTGTTTTCCAAGGAGCAGAGCATGGCTACTGTGACTATGTACACAGCCTACATAACGTCGCGCCCGTCCTTCCATTCACAGAATTAATGTGAATTTTATTACTTTTGTGGAAATTTTCACATCCACTGACTCCTTTGTTTTACGCAGGAGGGAATGTCTGAATTTTTAGCAGGCTCCTGAGAACTCGGCTTGTTTTCATACAATCTCGTTGTGGCATCGGGGTCCCGGGCTGGGACATAGGTGACATTTTCCCAAACTGCTGCAGATGCTGATTTGTGCTGGAGGTCATGACGGGAAATAATGGATTTTTCTCAGGAGGTTATGATAACTTACTATTTTGCCAGTTTTGATTGCTTGTTCGCATAAACAGCATTCCTCCATATGCAAAGGGGAGTAAAGGCCAAAAGACAGATTTATGCAACTCGAATGAAAATTAATGTGTAGTCACAGAATAGAAAAATATATTTAAATAGTGTAAAGGGGATTTTCCAGAATACAAAATTGGCTGTACCATGTGATGGGACCCTGACGCGTTTCTGTCCTAGCTAATGCTATCTTTTTGTGGCACATTGGCCATTTACATCTGGAATCTAGACGGAAAAGAAAGTGTGTTATGTAAGGTACGTTATGGTTTTCCCAATGCACTTGGTACAGTTTCCGACTCCATTAATTTATATAGATTTTTTTTTTTTTTTTTTGTCATGAGTTGTCCACATCAATGATCTCTACTAGCAGGTCAAGAGCATCTTGCCAGCAGGGAGATTTAGTAAGTGACTCAATCTATTCACCAGGATCTGACCTTGACCACTTTGTATATAATGCAAATCTGGTCCCTCAGCTCTATAAATTAATCGTGAAACATTTCGATACGATGGTCACAGTGTGTAACTGTGCCATTTCTCGTTCCTCATGTAACCCTGTGTATCACTTGATTTTACTGTGCAAATTGCCTCTGCAGAGAAGAAGAGGACTAGAATTCCAGTGCTACCTACTGGAAATAGCAATCCTAAAGGTCACTATCTACCCATGATGAGCTTTGCCACGTGACTTAAGATAAACACCAAACCAGAATTTGTAGACACATGTTTTGGGGTGTTTGTTACTCCTCAGTGCAAAGCATGAGATCTGATTTGGCCGTATGAGAGGCCTCTGACTGGGGTCTAAGGGATAATGTCTCTCCTTGTGGAGAGTAACATGCTTGACATACTAGTCTAAGGAGACTTATAGGCCATTCAATGATCCTCTGGGAAATTAAAAATGCAAATGAAAAGAACTAGAACTTTAGTGTCACCTACTGTAAGTAGAAATCCTAAAAAGCAATATCGACTCTTTAATGAACCTTGCAACACTCCAAAACAAGTGTCTGCAAATTGAGATTATGGTTTGGCTTTTATCTTAAGTTATGTGACAAGGCTCGTTAAGGGTCGATATTGACTTTTAGGATGGCTACTTCCAGTAGGTGACGTTAGAGTTCTAGTCCTCTTCTTCTCTGAAGAGGCAATGTGCATATTTAATTTCCCAGAGGAGCATTGCATAGCCTATAAGTCTCCTTACACTGGCATAACAGGCATGTCACTCTCCACAATGACAGACTTTACCCCTTTTGATTTTTCAGGATAGAGTACTTGTTTAAGTTTATTTTGTCCAATTGAAATGGCGGACTTCAATCTCATCTTTATTCCTTGGAATAAAAAAAGTTTCAAAAACGTTTCTAGGACAATTAATAGAAAATGTACAGAAGAGGCGCAGTCAAAAACTGCATAAAAAAACAGCATATGAAACCTTTTTTACTGACGTGGAAATTAAATGTTAGTTTTCACTGAAGTATTTTATGTGACCTATCCTTAGTATAGGCCATAAATGTCAGATCAGTGGGCGTTCAACACCCAGCGTATCGACTGATCAGCTGTTATCAGCTCCAGTAGCGGATACGACGCTAAACGCTGGACGAAGCTGTGCTGTTCAGCACCGTTCACTGTTTACATCTGGTTGTCGGAGCAGACAACAGCTAATCAAATGGGATGCCAGGTGTTGGATTGCCACTGATCTGATATCGATGACCTATCCTTGAGATGTGTCAATTATATCTAAAGCCTGGAAAGCCCTTTCAAGGACTAAAGGCACTGTCACACTTAGCGATCGCACTAGCGATGACGACAACGACAGGACCTGGCGAGATCGCTAGTGTGATCGCTATGTGGTCGCTAGTCAGCTTCCAAACACAAAGATCTCATCAGAGATCAGCGATCTGTATAACGACCTCTGCGGTCGTTGGGAAAACCTTGTCCCACCTGCGATGCTGGTAAAGTCGTTCATAAAGGGTGTCACACTCAGCGATTCAGGCTCACCAGCGGGACACCAACGACCAAAAAACGTCTCAGAACGTTCATAAGCGATCAACGACATCTCAGCAGGGGCCACATCGCCGCTACATGTCACACACAGCGACGTCGCTAACGAGAACGCTACTGCGTCATAAAATCGGTGACTCTTTAGCGATCTCGTTAGCGATCTCGCTTAGCGTGACAGTACCTTAAGAGGTCCCCTGTTCATGCTGGAAAACCCCTTTAATGACTACTGATTCCCTGTTCAGCTCCGTTGATTGTTTACATCTGGTTGTCGAAGCTGGCAACAGCTAATCAGTTGGGATGCTGTGTGTTGGACCGCCACCGATCTGATATCGATGAGCTGTCCTTGAGATAGATCAAGAATATTGAATGCATGGAGAACCCTTTTAATGAGTAGGAAAAATAGTTCTGCCTGAAGAATGGACGGGTCACTTCTTTTAGCCGCTCTACGGCAAAGTCCAAAGGTGGAAAGTTGGGATGAGACTGCCTATACCAATAAAAAATTGAGAAAATAAATACTTTTGTTTAAAAAAATAAAGAAAAGTCGACTCGGACATAATACTAAACTTATAGATCGAAATGTAAACAGACGTAGGTCAACACCTGGAAAATGCTTGTTGATAAAATATGCTTGCAGATGTAGAAATGTGACCATATGTGAATTTGTCCAAACAAAAAAGAACTAACAAACTTGAACAGGTCTTTAAGTTTTCCGCTTTGGATTTTTGCTTTTTGTTAGAAGAGTCGACTGATCGGACTGCTAAAGATCAGCTATAAGGCGTTCAGTTTCTCTGCAGCACCACCACAGGAGATATGAGGTATGACATGCGTGCAATTGGAATCAAAGGGCTGTTTGTGGAAGTAAAGGACATGCTGTGTCCTCCAGAGCAAGAGCCACTCTTCGGGGCTTGATCTTGCTCTAGCTTTTCTGAATGTTCCCTTCCAAATTTTTTACTGAGCATGAAGGGTGGCTTTCTTCACAAAGATTCATTTCGACTGGTCAACACCATTGTGAGAGATCCAGTGACATACTCAGGGATGTCGAAAGTGCAGAAGCTTGTTTGGTAGCACTTGATTCTGGCAAGTACCCAAAAGTGATTGCTGATGGGAAGGTAGCAGCCACATTAGGCCAGGAGCATGTGTGGCTCCTGGGTCCTAATGCAAAATCAGTAAGCCCACTACCTCCTGTATGGGATTCGGGCCCCATAAGACATCAGGGCCTGTGTGTAACTGCTGTTAAACAATGTAAATGTCAAAATTTTGTAGAATTGCACTTTAACCTAGAGGACATGTCCCAGCATTGAGTTCCCTTTAAAGCTTGCTGGATGATTTTATAATGATGAGTTCAGTACTTGGTATTCTGGAACGACATCTTTAATGCTTCTGCTCCAAGGACATATAGAAATGAGGTAGGAAATTAAAGCGGACAGTACATTAACATTACTGCCACCGGATACTAATGGGGAAGTTTATCAAAATTAACAAGTTTGTTAGAAACAATGAGGTTCAGAATAGATGTTTGTTGTCATCATGGGCCATTCATTATAGCTGCCAATGGCGTACACGAGGTTGCTGGGCTCTTGCGCTAACACTGATCTGCTCAAGCCAAACGTCAAAAGGAGACAGCGCCACTTATATGTATTCCATTTATTTATTTTCTCTTTATCTCATCCAGTCCTGAAATTCTTATAAGTTCTCAACAAGTAGTTATTTAGCGTTCCCCTCGAATGCCATAGCTGTCTACCTGAGTGCCATACAGGGTAAGCCTCAAGGAGCTCCTTGTTTCAGAAGACAGGCAATGTTTACTTGTTGCATTGAGATGTCCTACCCATAAATCTTAATTTGCGCTCTTATGGCACCAGTACTTCCGTAAAAACATGCTCTATATAGACAAAAGTATTTGGATGCTACACTTTACATCTACAGGAGCTTATTCTACATCCATAGACATTATTATGGAGTTGGTTCCTCTTGGCAGCTATAACAGTTTCCACTTTTTATGGACCTAGCTTTGTGCACTAAGGCATAGTCATGGGGAACATAAAATGGCTTTCCTCAAACTGGTTCCTCAAAGATAGAAGCTATTGCCCATCCATCCAGAAGAGCATTTGTGAGGTCAGACTCTGATGTTGGAGGAGAGGTCACAATCTGTCTTCTAGTTCATCCCAAAAGTGTTGGATTGGGTTGAGGACCGAGCTCTGTGCAGCCGGTAATATTCTTCCCCAAAACTGCCCCAACCATGTCTTTATGGACCTTTATGGCAATTTGTTACCATCTTTTCAGTTAGCCATTAAAAGGTATCAACCACTGAGGACTCTCAACTCTAAATATTTTTTTATGGACCTTACACACTGGGAACACTCATGGGGAACAGAAAATGGGCCTTCCCCAAATTGTTCCCACAAAGGTAGAAGCTACAATTGTCTGAAATGTCTTGAATGCAGCAGTATTAAGATTTCCCTTAACTAGAACTAAAGTTCCAAGGCCGAACCCTGAAAAACACCCCAACACCATTATCCCTCCTCCACCAAACTGTGCAGCTGGCACAATGCAGTCAGGCCGGTAATGTTCTCATGGTTTTCACCAAACCCAGACTCGTCCATCAGAAAGTAGATAGAGGTGATTGGGAATATTTATTAGCGAAGAAATGTCATGATCTCACCAGGGGCAAGGGACCAGATGTTATACACCGAGGGGTGAGGAGCCGGGTGTTATACATGGGGGGGGGTGAGGGGCTGGATATTATACACTGAGGGTTGAGGAGCCAGGTGTTATACACCTAGGGGTGAGGAGCCAGGTGTTATACATCGGGGGGTGAGGGGCTGGATATTATACACTGAGGGTTGAGGAGCTGGGTGTTATACACCAAGGGGTGAGGAGCTGGGTGTTATACATTGGGAGCAAGGGGCTGGATGTTATACAGAGGGGTGAGGAGCTGGGTGTTATACACCGAGGGGTGAGGAGCTGGGTGTTATACATCGGGAGCAAGGGGATGGATGTTATACATCGAGGGGTGAGGAGCTGGGTGTTATACACTGAGGGGCTAGGGGCCAGGTGTTATACAGCGAGGGGCTAGGGGCCAGGTGTTATACAGCGAGGGTTGAGGAGCCAGGTGTTATACACCAGGAGCAAGGGGCTGGATGTTATACACCTGTGGGGGGAGGTGAAGAGCCGGTTGTTAGACTCAGGGTGGAGGGCTAGCTGTTATTTACCAGGGTCGAGGAGTCAGAAGTTATACACCGGAGGCAGAGGGGGCCGCAAGTTATACAATGGGGCGAGGGGATGGATGTTAAACACCAAGAGGCAATGGGGCTAAATGAAAAACCTGAATTCACTGGTTAAGATGTGTATCCTAACACTTTTGTCCATTTATTGTCTATTGCAGCAAACTGGGCAGTGCATTGTTAATTCTTGCCCAAACGTAGATGCAATATCAGCTGTACCTCTGTATTTAATATGTTTTCTTCATTCTGTGTTAAATCAGCTTGTAAGACCCCCCTCTTCTTCCCAATGCTCAAAATCGGCACTATTGTCATCGCTTTCTTAATCCCTCTTGCGGAGTCAGCAGGTTCTGTATAAAATTCTTCACTGGAGGGTTTTCGGTTCCCAGGGGGGCTCTGTTTGGTCGTACTGTAATCACTAATTCAAAGGCATCTTGCTTTGTGCACAGAGCAATGCACATTTATCACATTTTTCTCTTACCTTTATATATTGTTTGCTGGGAGTCCGTCTGTCCCCCACTGAGGTGTATGTATGCACAAATAATAAGCACTGTCTGGGGGAAGAGGAGTAGGTCCTGGAAGTAATGTTTTATATGATTTACTCTTCGAACAAATATGGTTGCAATTTTTTTTTAGTAATTCTTTTACGTCTCTCTGTCATCATTCTACTGCCTGACCTTGATCTTGACCTTCAAACTAGCCTTCATTTTTTCATTTTCCTTACACTGTAATATCAAAGCTTCAACAGCTGATCTACAAACTTGTCCTTGCGTCTGTCTCTCCCGACTCAAGTTGATCAAATCAAAACAATTAACGGTCGGCTCTTTTGTTAGTTTCCATGTTCCTTTCTTATATTTTGATGTTTCTAAACTTTTTAGAATTACCATTTATTAGCATATCCTTTCTTCACTGGCCCATCCCTAATCTTCTGCATCTGTCCTTACACCCCCATCCTCAAACTTGTCCTTTACTAATTTTTGACCAGAGTTTGGCAAATTTTTCTCTTTTCTCCCTTACCCTTTTCTCCCCCACTTGTGCCCTCTCGTTCTCGGTGACTTTTCCATTTCCCTTTCCTCATTCGGCTCCTTTTACATGTCTGTTTGGACATTGCGTTGGCTCCTATAATAAAACAGACCAAAGGAATGTCCAAAAAGACGTGAAAAGAACCTTAAAGGGAACCTGACAGCTGATATATGCTGCCCGAAACAACGGGCAGCATGTATCAGACACTGGCCGCATGATTTCAGTCATACTGTATATGTTTGACATGTCTCCCTGCATGCGTGTATAGGGAGAGATCTGTTACTCCAGAGGAGAAGGCGGAGGGAAACCCATATGGCTCACTTCCGGCCAGCTTTTACAAATTTTTTTTTTCTGAAATGCCACAGAGTTTGAGTCAAAAATACATGGTTGAAATTATACAGCCAGTGTCTGATATACAGTTAGATCCAGAAATCTTTGGATAGTGACGAATCTTTGTGATTTCAGCTCCGCAGGTCACTATTTTTGACTTACAATGAAACAATTGAAGTGGAGACTTTCATGTTTAATTAAAGAGGTTGAACAAAAATATCCTGTGAAACGTTTAGGAATCGCAACCATTTATCTAAAAGCCTCCTCATCTCAGGGGCTCAAAAGTAATTGGACAAATTAATTTTACCATAAATAAAATGTTCACTATCAATACTTTGTAGAGAATCCTTTGCAGGCAATGACGGCATGAAGCCTGGAACCCATGGACTTCACCAAACACTGGGTTTCCAACTTTGTGATTTCCAGGCCTTTATTGCAGCTGACTTCAGTTGTTGCTTGTTTGTGGGTATTTCTGCCTTATCGATGGTCATCTGGTGATGACTCAACTATTGCAGAATATTCCTTTTCTTTGCCTTCTCCTGAGTTGCCTTCACAATATGTTTTGGGTCATTGTCCATTTGTCCTGTGAAACACTGTCCAACCAACTTTGCTGCATTTGGTTGAATCTGATCGTACACTTCAGAATTCTTCTGGCTGCTTCTGTCTTCAGTCACATCATCAGGAAACACTGGTGACCCAGCACCATTGAAGTCATGCATGCCCATGATATCGCACGGCCTCCACCATGTGTTACATGGAATATATTGTCCTGAGGGTCATCAGCCGTTCCAAGCTTTCTCCATACTTTCTTCTTCCCATCAGTCTGGTACAGGTTGATGTTAGTTTTGCTTTTCCAGAACTGGGCGGCTTCTTTAGATGTTTTTTGACAAAGTGAAATCTGGCATTTCTATTTTTAAGGCTGGGTAATGGTTTGCACCTTGTGGTGGACCCTCTGTATTTGCTCTTATTAAGTCTTCTCTTTATGGTAGACTTAGATACTGAAACACCTACTTCATGGAAAGTGTTCTTCACTTGGTTGGATGTTGTGAAGGGGTTTTTCTTTACCATGGAAAGAATTCTACAATCATCCAACACTGTTTTCTTCCGTGGACACCCAGGCCTTTTTGCGTTTCTAAGCTCACCAGTGCTTTCCTTTTTTTTTCATTGCAGAATATACCAAACTGTTGGATCTGGCCACTCCTAACAATGCTCCTATCTCTATGATGTATTTTTTTTATTTCTGCCTGATGATGGTCTGTTCTGTTTTTCTTCCATTGAGAGTTTTTTAGACAGCATGTTGTGGGTTAACAGCAACAGCATCCAAATGCAAATGCCACAACTGGAATCAGTTCCAGACTTTATCTGCTTAATTGTTGATGGAATAATGAGGGAATAGCCTGTACAGCACATTGAAGAGGTTTTGAGTTAATTGTCCAACTACTTTTGGTCAATTTATAAAGAGGCAGCTACATAATAAAGAGCTGTAATTCCTATACCCTTACTCCAATTAGGATGTGAATATCCTCATATTAAGGCTGAGAGTCTGCAATTTTTGAAGACTCTTTTATGGAGATAAAAGGTTGCCCTATTGAGCCCTCTCTCCCATTCACACATTTTACAACTGAGGTATGGAAATAATATATATGCCATGGATAAAGAATGATCCAGGAAGAGAAACTGGAGAGGAGACAAAGCGCAAATAGGGTCTTATCTGGGTAACAGTGTTAGAATATATGCACAATTGTGCTTACCTGATTTGTTTGTGTGCACACAACCACTGATAAAGCTTAAGGCTGCTGCGATGAGTGAATAAAATAGAAAGACAAATGGGTTAATCTTCTCTGCCGAAGAGGAAAGGATGAGAGATGCCAAATCCAATTTAAGGCGGTTTATTCGTCAACGCATTTTGAATTATACAACTTTCCTTAATCGGGACAAACCACGATCAAGAATGGGATCTAAACATCCTCCAGAAGGATCTTCTCCCAACCATCCAAGAGCAATTTGGTGATGAACAAGTCTTTTTCCACCATGGTGGAAGCCATGTCACAAAGTAATAACTAAAGGTACTGCCACACTTAGTGATCTCGTTAGCGATCACGATAACGACGCAATCGTTGGTGTGATCTTTTAGGTCGCTAGTAGCTGCCAAACAGGAGATCTCATAAACGACTCATCAGCGGTCAGCGATCTCTTTAACGACTTTGGCGGTCGTTAGGATCTGTCAGCATGTACTGAGCGCTTCTGATTCATAGGAATTTCCAGCATCGCTCCTGCTCTCTGCGTCCTGCTAGCCTGCTTTGCAACTTCTGCGATCCTCTCTGTGACGCAAAAGAGAACTTACAAATATTGCGATCCACTTTGTGACGCTAAACAACATGCGTCACAAACGAGGTCGCTCGTCGTTCGCAAAAGGTGCCAAACACAGCGATATAGGCTCACCAGCGGGACGCCAACGATCAAAAAACGGTCCAGAACTCTAGTGAATGATCAGCGACATCACAGCAGGGGCCACATCGTTGCTACATGCCACACACAACGAGGTCGCAAACGAGATCGCAAAATAGTGACGTTTTAGTGATCTCGTTTGCGATCTCGTTTGCGATCTCGTTTAGTGTGGCATACCCTTAAGTGTCTCGGGGGACAAAGCATTGACATTTTTGGTCCATGGCCAGGAAACTTCCCAGCTCTCAATCCAATTGTCAACCTGTGGACAATCCTGAAAAAGCAGGGGGACAAACAAAAACACAGATAAACGCCAATAATTGATTAGACAAGAATGGGCAGTCATCACTCAGAATTTGTCCCAGAAGCCGACATCCAGCTGCCAGGATGAAGAGCAGAAGTCTTGAAAAATAAGGGACAACACTGCAAAAATCGAATCTTTACATAAACTTGATGAATTTGTCAATAAAAGTATAATAACGTATGAAATTCTGACAATTGTACTTCAGTAACCATAGAAACAACTGCCTAAAATGTCTAAACTCAATGAAGCAGAAAACTATGTGAAAACCTAAATTTGTGTCGATCTCAAATTTTTTGACCAAGACTGTACAAAGGGCATAAGCAAAAATCTATCAATCAAGCCCTACGAATACTTTCCAAAACATTTGTTTTTTATTAGCTAGGTTTCTGATTTTCAGCTAAATCAACAATTTTCTGGGGGAGCCAGGGACGGGAACCACATTTATAATGTGACTCTTTTCTGAAATAGTGTAACATGCCCAGTTAAAGACCCTCATCTATGTGCAAGAGTTGAGATACCCTATAAAGGGTGTCTGTCATTCTGGAGGCCCTGACATGTCCGTTCATTATAAACATTATAATGAGCTACATGTAATGATTCTTTCTACCTGTGGAGGCACTGCAGAGAAATGTAATGTCACATCTCCACCTGAAACGGCTTCTGTGATGTCAGCACCTGTGATTCTCATAGTGGTTTTAGTGATGGGGAAACCATTGGGACCAGAAGCTGTCGGCGGCGCAGGCTAGATCCAGCCACTGACTACATTCGCTGAGACTCGTAGTCTGGCAGTATATGTGTATATGCTGTCAGCTGGAGTAATAAGGTCCCTACCCTGGCCGGTTAGACAGCACAACACATTACTAATACTCCCTGCTTCCTACTGGTAGCTGCCAGTTATAGTTCTGTTTGCCTGGTTCACACATGCTGATCTTCTGCTCCAATTTTTACCTGGATTTTCCTGTATCTGACCTAATCTCTTTTACTGATCATTCTCTTGCCTGAAGTTTTTGGATCTTGTCTGCCCTCCTGGTTCTGACCTGGCTATTTGACTATTCCTGCCAACCTGCACCACCGGACAGCGGCTGAGGATTTTCAGTGTAAGACCAGATCCCTCTATACAGGTTAAAGCGGGCAGGTCAGGAATCTGGTAGCTGGAGTGGCTAGTGCTAGTTCATGGTAGCCATATTTAGAGCTGCCAGGTAATAACAAACTGTGCTCCCCATTATATGAAACGCTTACTGCCAGTTTTATCCGCAGATCACAGCTCATTGATAGGGTTCCTAATAGGATACCCTATAAAAAGAATTGTTCAATGTAGACATACCTTTTTAAAAAATATCTTAGAATTTCTTGTATTTTCCCACTACCCTCTACAGTATTAGCATTGCTTCATTTTACTTTAAAATGATAGTGTGAACCCAACTAGATATTGAAAGTGCCAACACTATGTATGACCCTGAGATATAAGCTTTATCTCCCAGGCAACAAGAAGTTTGAAGGGAGCTATATTATCTCCACGATATACAGCGACAGGTACCGAACGCTCTCTACATAAACACACAGGCATAATTATATAAGACACTTGTTGATTTCCACTTCCATCTCGTCTAAGCAGGTAATTTCATAAGTAATATCATAAATGTGTGGACTTAAAATGGCCAAAATGGAATACTCATTTATCTACGACCTCGGCGCTTCTACAATCTCACAGACGTCGTAAAATTACGGTATATACTTTTTATATGATCAAAATAATGCAAAGCACTAAAGCTGAACGAAATTTCTGAACCTTTTGAGTGAATTTTATCATGTAAAGGGATAACAATAATGAATATCTGTAAGATGACTAGGCTCCCATACACATTAGACTATTGTTGGCCGAGCTCACTGATTTCGACAGGATTGGCTGGCAGTCTACTGTGTCTTGATTCTTTCCCGACAGATAATTTTGGAGGAGATAGGGATCTGAGGATTCCAGCAGCGTTGACTGGGCTGAGCGCTCATTTGTTTGAAGGGACTCGAGAGAGATATCTGTTGGCCGAACAATCGGCTGAATGATCGTTCGCTCGGCCAACAGCTATCTATTGTGTATTATGGGAAAATGTCCCCCGGCAGAATTTTTGCTTTCTTGGCCTTTTTTCAGAGAAT
>VIAB01000042.1:291514-303477 GCA_009801035.1 Oophaga pumilio
ACTCTCATTGCTAAAAATTATAATAAAGTTATTTTGAAAAAGATAGTTTGTTAATTTTTAAAACAAAGGAGGAAAATCTATGCAAATAGATTACATAACCAAACAAGGCAACTTAGTCGTCCTCATTCTTCCCCTTATATGAGAGGCTGTACTGAAGGACACTTGTTAAACATAAAAAGAGGTGATATGCCTCTTTGACTGACAGAGACTCGGAGACAGAGACAGCCAGAGATCCTGCCAAGACAGCCATACATCAAAAGGACCAGAGACAGGACAGCAGCAATACATCATGGTTGCATCATGAGGGACACGGATCTATCATTCTACAGGAAACAAACTAGGGGACCTTGAACCAGGTTGGAAGAATACAGATCTGCTCCATTGACCATCGCTGAACAATGGATACGTTTGAAGAAAGCCAGGGTTGTGACCCGCCGTTCTCCTGTCTCTATGGAGATGTTCGGAGAAGCCAGATTGTGACCCTCGGGTCAACTGGCCTTGTACCTGGATGGACTGTTATCTCCCTACGTTTGTCGTTACCTCCTCTCTGTGTGCGTGCCAGAGGTGGGCTAGCTGACCCTTGGAGCTCTGAAGTAACAGCTGCCATTATCCCAGCGAGTCAGCAGAAGGGTGAGATTCTGTAATGTGCCCCATCTTGGGGTATTTTGCTGGGACTTTTCTATGTGTTATCTGCATGTTTTGTAGATTAATAAAGCATTGTCACGCTGTTTTACCCTCACCCTGTGTTGTCTGTTGGTATGCCCACGTTAAAGGGAGAGCGGGCGTTCGGCAGGACGATCCCTGGTCCATGCGGTTCTGGCTTTTGTGTCTCCACAGTCTTTATATAGAGAGTATTTTCAGCCACAGCACAGTCATCTGCTGAGGTTCTCCTACATCCACTATTAGGGCGTCTCACCCAGTCATAATCAAGGTTACCTGGTTAGGGGGCCACTCAGAATTTTGGTCCCCCTGTACCAAAACCCTAGCTACACCTCTGAGTCTATTAGTAAGCTGATGTTCGAATTACTTGCATTATAGAGTCACACCTGACTGTCATGAATGAATGGCAGCTCCGTACAGCAGCAACGTATAGGAAGACTGCTCCATCTGTTTGTTCTGTTAGCATATGTCATTTTGCACTTCCCACGCAATAACACAGTACTATATAAATGACTGTTAATAATGGTAATCATCATTATAGCAGAAAGAACAGCATGTTGATACAGACTGTTGTGCCACCGAGAGAAATATTAACTCTCTAATAGACAATGCAAAAATTGACAGCGCATCCAAATATGAATGAATAACCCAAAAAAGGCGATGTGATAAATATCAAAAGGGTCGGCATTGGACTTCTTTACATTTTTCTGTGTTTCAGAGCCCTATTTTCTGTATCGCTGGGAGATCCGGCAGTTATAATTATTCACTATATAAGATTTCAGTTTCCAATATTCTTCTTTTAGTAATGATTACATGTTGATGGGCAGGGCACTTTCTTAATGAATTAATAATTTTCTTCCATGCCTGAGCCTGACAGGCATGTTTTTTTTTTCTCTCTGACTTTTCTGTCAAAACTTTCTTTCTCCCATTGCCTGGCAAATGAATGTGAGAGGCTTTAATAATACTCACTAATCGTGAGGAGTTTAGGAGACAGAAGTATTTATGGTTACATTATTCACAGGGAGAGTAGAGAGGATAGTACTAACTGTGCCTGTATAACTGGCAAGCATACAACACTATACTTAAATCAGTTAAAGGTAGTACTAGAAAGCAGTAGTACCTGGCCCTATATGATTTTCAGTGTGAGACTGGAAGGTGGTACTACCTGTGCTTACATCATTTACAGGTAAACTTAAGGAGGCAACTCTATCTGTATCTTTGTAATTTATAGTGAGAGAGTAACGCAGGACTATCTGTGCTTTTATCATTTACAGGTAGAGCTAAGGAGGCAGCAATGTTTGTGCTTACATACTTTTCAGGTAGAAAGTAACACAGCACTATCTGTGCTTACATCATTTACTTATAGAGCTAAGAAGTCAACTCTGTCTATGACTAAATAATAATAGTTTTTTAGGCAATCCCTGTATGTGTTGCGGCTGTCAAACAGCCGCGAGACATGCAGCCACGGGGACTCAAACATATTTTTCGAGCACGCCGAAGTCACTTGGATAGCACCTGAGCATGCACAGATAACACCTTTTCCCAGCACGTTCGCTTATCACTGTCGCTGCTGAAGAAAAGCCTCCCCACAACACGATGCTGCCACCACCATGTATGATGGTGGGGATGGTGTTTTCAGGGTGATGTACAATTTTAGTTTTCTGCTGTATTCAAATTGCCTCTACAGTTTTCTGCCACACATAGCGTTTTGCAGTTATCCCAAAAAGTTCTACTTTGGTCTCATATGACCAGAGCACCTTATTCCACATGCTAGCTGGGTCCACTACATGGCATTTTGCAGGCTGAAAATAGAACTTTTTATAGCTTGCTTTCAAAAATGGTTTTCTACTTGAAATTGTTCCATAATGGTCAGAGTATACGACTAATAGTAACCCTGTGAACAGATGCTCCCACCTGAGTTGTAGATCTCTGCAGCTCCTCCAGAGTGACAATGGGCCTCTTGGCTGCTTCTCTAATTAGCACTCTCCTTGTTTGGATGTCACATTAGGGGGACGGCCATGTCTTGGTAGGTTTGCAGTTGTGCCATACTCCTTCCATTTTTTGATGATGGATTGAACAGTGCTCTGTTAGATGTCCAGAGCTTGGGCTGGTTTTTTTTATAACCTAACCCTGCTTTACTCTTCTCCACAACTTTATCCCTGACCTGTCCGGTGTGCTCCTTTGTTTTCATGATGCTATTTGATCCCTAATGTTCTCAAACAGACCTCTGATGCCCTCACATAACAGCTGTAGTTATATGGAGAATACATTACACACAGGTGAACTCACTAATTTTAAAACTTCTTAAGGAAATTAGTCACTCAGGATTTCATTTAGGGGTATCAGACTACAGGGGGCTAAACACAAATGCTTGTCAAAATTTTCAGATTTATATTTTCAAAATATTTAGAAAACCGTGTATCATTTCTTCCTCTGCTCTTGTCTCATGTGTGAATTTAAATATTTCCTTGTGTTCCCAGCTTCCATTATTTTGCTCTGTAGACTTGAGTGACATATATTTGAAGTATATGACAGCTGAGAAGGGTGCAGGGTAACTGTGAACTTATCACAACAGCGGGAATATACTCATAAGCATATTTAGGGAAGGCTGTCAGTCAATTAGCGGAATAATTTATACTCAGCCTTAATAGGCAAATAAATAATTAATGCTATTGCTTTTTGTAAATTCAGCTTTTTTTCCGAGATAAATTAACATAATTAAAAGTTATGTTTCTGAAGATTTTTTTTTCTTTTTTTTCCCAACGAGATCTAAATCAAGCAATTAAACCGCATGTTTTCCGCATCAAACGAAATGCCCGTGTAATACGAGATAATAATCGTTCTTTCTCTCCGACCCCCATCCGGGTCAAATTTATTGCAAGGATGCAGAAAGAAATTATTTTTTTGGAATCAGTTATCAGCAAGTACGATCCCACTATTGTCCCTACATGAACCCCCCTGTGAGTTTTATCTTTCACACTGTCCTCTATGTGACAAAAAGGAAGAAATGCAGAATTCAGTAGTTTAAGCCTTCGTGTCCTTGTGGCTTATGATGAAGGTTGTCCGAGATATTATTTTGTTCTTCAGTTTAAAGTTTTGCTATAATATATGATAGGAAAAAGAACATTAATATAAAATAAGAAAAAACGCAAATTCAGATGAGTATAAGAAAAATTGTCCGTTTTTCATCCTAAACCCACCCCCCCAAAAAAGGGACGATTTTCATCCATATTGTTATCTGTATTACATCTATCAGATTTTTTTTTCATTTGGTCACATGTAAAATTAAATCATCTTGACAGCCCTAATCAATAACATTTAATTGTATAGTACTGTAGAATATGTTGACGATATATATATATTAAATTACTAATTATTATTAATATCATTGATCCGCATTGCTGTCCGCATGATATCCCATCTTTAATATGGACCTCACACGTACGTATAATAAATTCGTCAAGACCTGGTCTAAGAATTAGAAAACGATAATAAAAACTATAATATGGAATGTCGTCTATGTAGCAACGATATAGGGTGGAAATCATCAGCACCCGCTATAATAAAAATAATGGCTTGCTTAAAGAGAAGCTATCATAAGAAAATGAACTATTGATTAAAACACAAATTTTTTTTAATTTTTGGCAATTTTTTTATATTACACAATCTGCATAAAAAAGAAGAAATCTTGCAATTCTCACAATGGCCACTGGGGCTTTTTAGACTCTAACTTCCCGATGTTTCAGGAAATAACACATGTACATTAGCCACAATAGTCAAATCCCACCCATATCTTTTGTATTGAAGAGTCTAATAAGCGTGTGCGAATGTCAATGTTACTGGTCATTGTAATCCTGCCTCTGATGATAACGGAACTGATGTAAACGCTTCCTGAAAGGACAGAAAGTATGAATTTTAAAAAATTAAAAAAAAGTGAAAATTGCAAGATTAATAATTTTGATTTTAATACAAAATTGTGATATGATTTTAAAAAAAAATTACCAAAATGAATAAATGTAACACAAAAACATTATTTGAACAGTAGGTAATTTTCTGATGATAGTTTATTTATTTTGTTATAGACACCTCCTATAATATGACCCTGTCGTCACTCCCGAACTCTCTGGAAAATACATAAATTGCCGCTGATTTGCTACAGTGACCTCTCCAGGAGAAATGTAGTATTACAGGTGGTCACTGAAAAGAAAAATACACGCGAAGGCAGACATTTTTTTTTCTTCTCTGATTTTTGTTTATGGAGTTATTCTTTTCTAGAAGCATTGCTTCTACGGGAGAATATCTTTGACACATACTTGGAAACTTTTACTAATGGCCATACAGTACTTTTCTGTCCATGCCCCCTTACTTTTTTAATAGGCCATGCTCCTTCACATCCTGTTTCATTTCTAATGACGTAGTGTCATCACGCATCACATGCAAGAAATCTTCCGTAAGGTTCCTGAAGACTCTGATGATACATGGCAAATTTACTAGGAATTTGCTACCCCATCTAAGAACAGCATGATGTAGGGGCAGAAACTCTGATTCCAGCGATATGTCACTTACTCAGCTGCTTGCTGTAGTTTTGATGAAATCACTGTTTTATCTGCTGCAGATCTAGCAGTGCTCTGAAAGCTGAGCTATGTATAACCCCGCCCACACCACTGATTGGCAGCCTCCTGTGTATATTGTCAGCAAACTGCCAATCAGTGGTGGGGGCGGGGTTATACAGAGCTGATGAATATGGAGGTCTACATAGCAGCGGGTTTAATAGTCCTCTAGTGATAATCTCCTGCTGATAAAACTGGGATTTTATCAAAACTACAGCAAGCAGCCCAGTTAGTGACAAATCGCTTGAATTAGGGCCTGTGCCCCTACTTTGTGCTGCTTTCAGATTAGGTGGTGACAGATTCCTTTTAAAACCATACAGCCTTGGAAACCTTATCTCGGGTGATCTCTATTCGTACTCAGGATATCCACAAATGCTATAACTTTAGCAAGGATGGGGGGTGGTGGGATTGAAGGATCCTTGTACCCTTTGCTCCCACAATGCATGCAGTAAGCTCCGTTCACATGAATGGGTCCTTCCTAGTCGGATAGCCACAAGGGGGCGTCGGTACTAAATCAGAGCCGCTACCCCTTAATTTTAAGGATTTGTAAGGGTCCCACCCATCATAGTGCTATCACCATATTCTAGCGTATGAAACCAGTCAGGATTACCCCATTAATTTGAAGGATCTAACGTCTAACGCAAATGGTTCTTATAAGCGATTTACGAATGTTCCTGTTTTAAAATATCTAGGCCTTTGAAGGTGACCCACAAAAAAAAATTCTCTTGCGATGCTTTCTCTCTCCTCCTCTTGAGTTTCCAGTATAGTGAAGAGACACATTTCATATGCAAAGGTATATTATTCCCACAAGTCAGAACAAAAATACCCTTAGGGCAGACACCAAGTTTCGAGTTCCCAAGCATTATAATGCTCATCCCAACATATTTCTCCTTGATTTGCAGGTGGCACAGATATAGACCCCCCTCTGGGACAGCGACAAGTCTTGTATAGAAACTCTAACTCTCATCTTTCAACCATCCTACGTCTAGATGCTTTGATACGGATTCTGCCCAAAGCTGATTAGGTCTGATCAAGGTAAGGTTCACAGAGCGCCCGTTCCCATACACCAAGCGAATGTAACACCTTGTTATCCAAAACTGATTTCACTGAATGGTTCAACTTCTTTATGTACAATGATCATGGCGCCGCTCAGTGATTTTGAATCTAAATAGGTGATAAATGTATGAATGGTCGCTTTCGACCACTGGGACCTGCACTATGGACCAGTGGTGGGCACGTTTGTCTATAGCTCATTTCACCTCTATGGGTTATGGAAAACTAGCTGCAAAATGGGATCACAAACAGTAAGAGACAGAAGTCCGGATTAAACAGAGCCTCTCCTGTTCTTTTGGAGTCCAAAATAAATGTATACCGCTCGATTCATCATTTGAATTATTACCGAGAATCTGTCAGTAGTTTTTTTTGCTGTGTAATCCGAAAGCAGCATGATGTAGGGGTCAGAGAGCCTGATTCCGGTGTTGTGTCACTTACTTGGGTGTCTGTTGTTGTTTCAATAAAATCAATGTTTTATCAGCAAGAGATTATCACTACAGGACTGGAAGCCAACCACGCCCCCAGCACTGATTGGCAGCTTTCTATTAACATATAAATGTTTCTATTAATATGCAGTGCACAGAGAAAGTAGCCAATCAGTGATGTTGTCAGGGTTATACAGAGCTCAGCATTCAGAGCTCTGATAGATCTGCAGGAGACAGAACTGTGATTTTATCACAATTGCAGCACCAAGTAAATCAAGTGACATATTGCTGGCAGAAGTGTCTCTGCCCCTACACCATGCTGCACTCAGATGGGGTAACAGATACCTCCTAACAGATTCCCATCATGTAATATTCTTTTTTTTTGTCTTAAGGTTTTCGTTGACGTTTTTGCACAAAATTGTTCAAAATGGTGCATGCAGTTCATGATGTTTGTGCAAAATGCTTTTACACTTTTTTTTTAAACTTTTTTAGCACAAGAAAAGTCTTACATTCTGCTAAAACGTTACAAAATCTGCACATGGTATCACTCCAGGAAGGGGGGACAGCTTTTTAAAAAGTTGCAATTGATGAGATCATTACTGCTTCCTATTACTGTATACCTGTATACAGAACGTGTTTAGCACCTTCCAGACAGCAACTGAGAAGGCAGAGATGGTAATAAACCATCTATGCCTTCTCTATGAGGAATCAGGCTGTGTCTGACAGCATGATTGTGTGCAGCTGCATGATTGTGTGCAGCTGCATGATTGTGTGCAGCTGCTCTACTATGCAGAGATGTTTTAGGTCACATGAAAAGTAGAATCTGGACTTCTAGGATGTTTGAAGTCAATGGGAAGTCGGGAACTGGTTAAAAAATGAGTTTAACAGAAAAGGCTGATTATGCAATTCTTTCAGGTTACATATATTTATTTATATATAATACATGTTTGATGCAAGAGATCGCCTGTAGTGAATGTTATATACTAAATTGTGTAATGAGATCGCTCTCTCGCCATGTGTGTATCCATGTGCTTCTGGCTCTGAGGCATCAGCGGCACATGCTGGATATTTCGTGAGAGTTTTTTTTATTCGCTTGACACCCCTTGAGGGTTCCTGGGAGTTCTTACTGTATATAGTGGAGACATCTGTTGGCTTTGATGAACAGTGGCCATGGGAGTATCAGGCAAAGACTCGTTCTGTCTCTAAAGATCTAAAATTCTGTCCTTATTAATTTCATAATTTTTCTTTTTAGTGGTTATAGTTATTTTTTTTCTTATACAGTGGTCCAAATTCCAAATCATGATTACATGATAGCAAAATTGTGGGGACTTATACTGTTTTATTATTCAGTTCATTGTATACCGGTATACAGTATGCGCCCTCTAGTGGCAGCTTCAGGCATCCAAAATTTTGTGTTTTAACTCTATGACTTTGCAGGGATTTGGAGCAATTTATCCAAACATTGGAGCTCACATTCTTATTAAAGGGGTTGTCCACTACTAGGACAACCACTTCTTAAACTAAATGTTCGGCCCTGATAAAATAATAACGACTATACTCACCTCCTGTGCCGGCACCATTCCAGCGGTGTCAGCACTCGCTCTCCCTGGTGCTCCCATACGGTGACATGTGACGCCGGCACCTCTCCATGTGCAGAATCGATCCATTGACTTGAACTAATCAGTGTATGGTCTAATATCGTATATCAGATCGACTCAGACTTGCAAGAGGATCCGTAGTAAACCCTCGGATTTCTGCGGCTGATTCTATGATGGATTATTGTTTCAATAAAATCAGTGTTTTATCAGCAGGAAATTATCACTACAGGACTAGGTGTCTCATGCCTCCTAGTCCAACCACGCCCCCAGCACTGATTGGCAGCTTTCTGTCAGTGTACACAAAAAGTTACCAATCAGTGGTGTGGGCGGGGTTATACAGGGCTCAGCATTCCAGATCTGCAGCAGAGAAAACTGTGATTTTATCAAAACTACAACAGGCACGGCAGCGAGTGATACATTTCTGGAATTCGGGTATCTGCCCCTATATCATGCTGTTCTCAGATTGCATAACAAAAACATGCTGACAGATTCTCTTTAAATGGGGTACCTGTGTTGTCGTGATCGTAGCAGTGGTTCCTCCATCGACTCCCAGTCCCATTACGTCTGACTTCAGAGTGGGCCCTTACCTGCCGATATCCACAGCGCTACCTTTGATTAGCCAGAGTCACACACATGACATTGTACCGGACCAGCTAATCAAAAAGAAGAGCCGCTGATGCCGGCAAGTAAGGGGCGGCACTATGGCTTCTGCACACCGGTCACACCCCAGTATCATGGTCATTGGAATGGGACGCGCATATCGATTCACGCCAACGCTACTTATTCCTTAGATAGGCGACGAGTTGAAAAGTGGACAGTCCACTTTGTGCCGCTAGAATTAAAGGGGCTGTTCGGCGCTGCTTACTGGAGGTGAGAATTGCCGAAGTCTTTACGCCCTTTACGCGTGCCCACTCGACAGGTGTCATTCCTTAGAGTAGGATACCTGGAGATTGTGCATGCGTTTCGACAGGTACGTCATCATCACCCAAGGCGGACGTGACTTCCCCTTTAACCGTAGCTGTCAATCACTTCTATAACCCACAAGATACCTAATAAACAAATAATGGCTGCATCAGGAAGCAGAACAGTTATAATTTGTCTCCGAAGGCAGAGAGGGCTCCGGGCTGCTTCAAAATCCTGCGAAATCTGCTGCATGGGTAAAAATGTGCTAATAGTCCAGGGCAAGTTGGGAGCACTTAGCATGAGATACATTTATTAAACTCATATCGGAAACATGAGATGAGTTCTAGACGCTGATCAGAGACTTGTGCGAGAAAATCAGAGGGAAAATTCCTAGCGGAACTGAGAGGCGGCGAGTGTAACTGTACCCGCGCTCCTAAATTGGCACGTAGTGCTTAAAATAGCCATGAAAGCCGAGCTTAAAAGATCCCTTATTAAATTCTCCAGCTACCCTGGCGGACATGACAAGAGGAACTGCTCCTGAATAAAGAAGGGCGCCGCAAGCTTCAAACGGAATGTTGCCCTTACTTCATCCGTCAATCATGACCCCATTCCCTTCCCCCCCTTGACTTGTTCGGCTGCAGACCACTTTCACCTTAACTTACAACAGTGAAAAATGCATTTAGACCTTTAGAGACCTTGCCGGTTTATTATACGCGGCTGTTTTCATGCCGTATCATTTCTCTGGTGGACATGATGAGCCACGCATGGAAGAATCGCACTAATGTCTATTGGCACATGGGTCTCCAAACAAGATTTAACAAGGCAAAGCCTAATTTTTTGAGTTACATTGACATATCGCAAACCACAGAAGTATTAAATCATTGGAGCATAAGACATCAGAACATTTGCTCCCGGAGTTTAGGTTTATAACACAGGTTCAGTAACGGAGATTTAAAGTAATTCTCCACAAGTAATTTTTTTTTAATCCAAAATACCTTGCTGATTAATTTTCTAGAATATCTTCATAGTGGACGCAGCCTTGTTTTTCTGATACGGAGCTCCAAATCCTTTTCATAGATTTTTAAGAAATAACATTGCGCTTCCAGCAGCCACCACTAGAGGGAGTTCAGACTGGTTATACATTGAACTCTATAGTAAAATAGTATGCAGTAAGCTCCCATGCTCCCTCTAGTGGTGGCAGCAGGCCGTTTGCATGTTGCAAACCATCATATGTAGAAAGTCCTGGAAATTAATGGTACTTTTGAAATAAATAATATTACACTTTTAATAATAATGAATAATGAAGAAAACTGCTGCATATAGAGTTTTGTAAAGATGTGATCTGATCGCAACTTACCCTGTTAATATGAATGGGCACCGTTTAATGCCTAGGGGTTGTTAATACCCAAATCTGCCATATTTACCTGCTGTAATCCCCATGGATCCAATGCATGCCATTCAGTGATGATGTCACTGTCCCCTTATCACTGGACTGCTGCTAACGGTGATTGGCTGCAGCGGTCAAGTGATTTAGATATTGTTTCACTGGGTGTTTTTCTGAAAATGTGCTGTTCAAGTCACCTTACGGCTGCTACTAATCACTGGCTGCAGCGGTCCTATGACAAGGGGAGAGTGACTTAATCCCTTCTGATACTGGTGTGTTCTGGATCCATGAGGGTGAGAGCAGGTGAGTATGGCAGATTTTGGTATTTTGATAGCCCAGTTTACATTGCTTTCAGACTAGACAACCCCTTTCATTTTCCCTGTATTGGCGAAATCACGGGACACCTTTTACGAGAAGGGATTGTCTAAACTGAAGAGCCCCTTTAAATTCAATGAGTATGAATACAATTCATTGCCTATTATTAGTATTTCCTTTAATTAAAGGCACGGTGTCAAAGACCATCAGCCAAATTTCTTACTTTTTTGTATGCCCTAAACTTGACTCTAAAGGTGTCCACATTTGGTGAGATTTTTTTTTATCTTAATTGCATTTATTTAAGGTTCAAAATAATTTTTGCCTTTAGGTTTCATTAAAAATTGTTCGCCGTTTGGCTGTTACCGGCTCAACTTTGATGTGGTCGGTGATCATAAATCAGCTGAAAAGAGCTCAGAAAAAGACAAATAAAAGAGTTACAAACTCTCGGCATGAGCTCACTCATGGATCCTCAGTTAACTCATTCTGCAGCCAGCAAAAGAGTTTATAGAAGGTAAACCATTCAACATTTTTATTAAAACCCAATTGCAAAAATTATATTCTTAGCCGAAAAATACAAGCGTTTAGGTGAAAAAAAAAAGATGACAGCCTCTGTAAACTCCCTGATGTCTATGAACGTGTTAATTGGGTCACATATTCAATAAATGGAATACTTAAAAGCATTAAAATGCGTGGGAATAATAAACAGAAGTCAATTAGAAACCCGGAAAATTACGACCTAGCTCTTTAAGAAATAATTAATGTCAAGGATTTATGAAAGGGGCAGGTGGTAAACTGGATATTCTGTCATAATACAGTGTAACAATAAAGATTAATTATACTCCATGATGAATGTAACTCAAGCCGGGAGAAAACAACATGGTAAGCAGAATAGAAAATGATGTTTAGGTTGATGGCATCGGCCAGAGGTTAGTAGCTGGAAGGCGCTCTCTGTATTCCCTTTATACATACAAGGCATATATATACACTTACATGTTTTAGATCACCAAACAAATGT
>VIAB01000042.1:310720-328742 GCA_009801035.1 Oophaga pumilio
CCTTCCTTCCTTCCCTCCTCCCTTCCTTCCTTCCCTCCTTCCCATTTTCCTTCCTTCCCTCATCCTTCATTCCCGCCTTCCTTCCTTCCTCCTTCCTTCCCACCTCTCTTTCTCCTCAGCCTAGCATTCATAACACTAATGAAGTCTGTGCTGCCAGTTGTCCACATCTAGGGTCTGCAGACTTTTCAGTAACAAGTCATATTTGGCTTAACATTTACGGGTTTGCCTGCTCACAGTAAGACCGCCGCTGAGCCCCCCCATATAGACAGAAGCACACATGACCTTTAAGCCCTGTCAACTGTAGGCGATGGGGAAAAGTGTCAGGAGGAGCGCAAGAACACACAGGGATTTTGACAGAGAGTAGGGAGCTGATATTTACCATCAACTTGTGGTTGTGAAAGGTCGACAAATTAGATATTGTAGGCATTCCCCGGGGAAGGATGAACCATCCCTTGAATACATTTTTCAGATCCTGTTGGACAAAAAGTAGGCTATGATGTACAAAAAACCCACAGGCGTGTAATCCGCGAGAGTGTTCCTTGTCAAAGCTTTTGATATATTCCCACTAGCTTTGTGAACTTTCTAGCTCCAGGTCCTGGGGATAAAACTTAGTCGGATTATACACATATGAGTAATATGCACCAATGATTACTATTACACTGCTCGGCTCGGGGTGAGACGGCGAGGACGTAATGAACAGATTTATGAAAATCTGTCAGATCAGGAAAATAGCTTTTTGTCTATGTCAATCCCTGACATGGCAGAAGTAAAAGCCTAAGCAGAAAAACTTCATAGATGAGATAGAAAAATAGATGGTTAATTAGAAAGAGAAATAAATTATAGAGTCATATATAGATAGACATGAGGTAGAAACTGTAAAGTCCTTAGCTAGACCTGCTCCATCGACGTTTGCCTCTCTTGTCTGGTTCTGCCGCATTCACCCTGCAGGCAGTGCTAGTAATCGAGATCTTCTGGCCCATATCTTATGCTGTCCAGCTGCTCAGCAGAGGTAATCAGCGCCATGCTGTAGCTTTTGGGGCCGCACCACACCCTATTTAAACTCCGAACAGTCATCTGTGAGTTGCCAGTTATTGTATTTGTATACTGTCGGTGTGCTCTTATGGTATTCTGTTCCTGACCCTGATTCGACTTGTTCCCTGGCCTTGTATTATCAGTAATCGCTCCAAAGTCTGACTACGCCTTGTCTGTCTTCACTGATGACTGACCTCGGCTATTTTCTTGACTATTAGTTCACTCGTAATTCTGTCCCTCTATCGGCATCTTATCTCAAGTTTGTTCCTCCACCAGCAGCCACTCCGTGGACACTACCCTGGGGGCCCATTGTAAGTCCAAATATTATGAGACAGATATAAGATAGGTATGAGATATATATTTATGACAGATAGATAGATAGCCCAAGGAAAAAGAGGTAGCACTCCAATGCCATTTAAATGGGAAAAAAATATTTTTATTGACCCATTGGTGATAATAAGTAATTTTTTTTATCTCCAAACACAATACTGAGCTTTCCTGATCAGCATGGATAATCATCGCCCACTGTGGCCTTTAGCGCTTAACCACACCCCATTTAATCAATCTGCTGGGAGTTGCCAGTTCTTGTATTTGTACACTACTCGTGTGCTCTTATCGTATTCTGTCTCTGAAACAAACATAGATCCAGCTCACCGTTGTAGACAACCTTAGGCTTTCGGAGCATGAGAGACCCTGCGTCAAAGAGTGGGGCAGTTACATAAACAGGAGAAGATCCAGCTCAACAAACTAGTTCATTGAGCCGGATCTTCTCCTGTTTAGGATTCTGTTTCTGACCTGACACGACTTGTTCCTGACCTCGTATTTTCAGTAATCTCTCCTAACTTTGACCCCGGCTTGTCTGTCTTCACTAGTGACTGAGCTCGGCTATTCTCTTGACTACCGTTTGCCTCCTGATTCTGTCCGTCCAGTTACAGAACTGGCTGGTTTGACATCTCTTGTCTCAGGATCGTTTCTCCGGCCAGCAGCTACTTCGTGGACACTACCCAAGGGTGCACCATTGTAAGTCTAGATCCCTGCAAAGGGTTTAAAGGACTTTCTAAATACAGATGCTAACACCTAGTCTGACTAAGATTGCTTTCTTAAAAGGGGCTGTCCATTACTAGGACAATCCTTAAACTAAATGTTCGGCCCCTATAGTCTATACTCACCTCCCATGCCGGCGCCATTCCCGCGGTGTCGGCACTCGCTCTCCTCGGGGCTGTGATGCGTGTTGTGACACGTGACGACAGCACGCAATCAGCGCTGGCGTCACTTTCTCCGCCTTCGTATGAATTGAACATGAAGGTTTTATGGACTAGTTGGCGGCTTCTTTGTTCTTTATTGCGGATTGTGTTATTTGTTTCTTTGTCTGAACAGTTTGTAAATAGATTTGTGGGGAAAATTAAAAGTACCGAAACGCGTCGTTATCTCGTTATCCGTAACGATCTTTTCAGCTTATCTCCGCTCCGTATGACATGGCATCTGATAGAGATGGATAGAAAATATCAGAATATTTCAGATTACCGTTCTGCCTTTCTGTCGTCCCTGTCAGTCACGTCGCAGAATTCTGCAATGTGATCTAAATACTTCGTAGTGGATCAGACAGATGCTTTTCTTTCTGGCCTGGTTACGCTGGCGGCAAAAATGTACTATGACACATTGGCTTTATTACACCAGTTCCAACCTGTATGGATTCTAATGTTAAAGGGACAGAGTTTAAAGGGAGTGTGTCATCAGAAAATCCCCTAATTTTGATTTTTATCTTGAAGGGAACCTGTCACCGGGTTTTCCCCATAATAACTGAAATGTGTATATTTCTTCCACAATTTATGCCAAATTTGTGGCAAAAATCATGATGAATTTGACAAGTGGGCTTCCCTACTTGCAGGACCAAAGATGTTGGCACAATTTTGAGTTGCGTAAAAATTTGGGGGAAATTTCAAGAAATTTAACTCCAGAAAATTGTTGAAAACTTCTCAATAAATTGGGACCCAGGAGTCTAAATTTATAATCTAGTTTGACAGCATCAATAAATCTGACCCATTTTGCCTGTACCATGTTTCCACAAAAATAAGACCTACCCTGAAAATAAGCCCTAGTATTATTTTACAGGATCTTTGTAGTGTGCTTGAAATATAAGCCCAACCCCAAAAATAAGCCCTAGTTACAGAGAGGCCCGTTGTTATCGGGGATGGAGGCAAACTGGGCAATTGCCTAGGTTCCCCACTCGTAGAGGACCCCAGTGTTTCTATTCCTAGAATAAGACTGCTCAAGGACATTTAGTGACATCACTGTCATGTGTCCATGATTTCACCAAAAGTCTTTTAACTGCGGGTGTCTAGAGGAACTGGATGGTATGTACCGCATATGCAGTGTGCGTATATACATGTGTATGTGCAGTGTGTATACATGTGTATGGATGTGCTGTGTTATATACATGTGTATGGATGTGCTGTGTTATATACAGGGGTATGTATGTGCAGTGTGTGTGTGTTTATATACATATGTATGTGCATTGTGTGTATATACATGTGTATGTATGTGCCATTGGTGTGTATATACATGTGTGTGTGCAGTGTGTGTATGTATATACAGGTGCATGTGTGGTGTGTGTACGTGTGTATATTTGCATGTGTATGTGAGGTGTGTTTGTGTGTATATACATGTGTATGTGAGGTGTGTTTGTGTGTGTATATACATTTGTTTGTGCAGTGTATGATGACATGATTATATTTGAATAAATGTTGTTTTTTTCTTTGTTCAAGAATAAATGTGGATTGTTGTTCTTGGAAAAATATAAGACATCCCCTGAAAATAAGCCCTAATCCATCTTTCAAAGCAAAAAAAATAATATAAGACCCTGTCTTATTTTTGGGGAAACTGTCACAGGTGTGTCAGAGGCTGCATCTGGCTGCAGAAGGTCTCTGTGTTTGGCTTTGCAGACGCCTTCCTAATCCTTTTGACTCTTGGACCCAGTGGCAACCTCCCTCTGGCTCTAATTGACACACCTGGACTGGGTGTTTATAGACTTCCTGTCTGCTTCTGGGAATCGCCGGTGATGTTTCCATTTTCCCCTGATGAGGCTTGGAGCTATAGCAGTCAGCTATCTTCCTCTTCGGTGCTGTTAGAGGATGTCTCTGTTACTTATCTGAGTCTACTCAAGATAAGTGTTCCACTTGTTTGTCTATCCCAGCTGTCTTTAGTTGTAGGGGGGATTGACTAGTATTTCCCCGTCCTTCCCTAATCAGGGCTTATTGCCAGGGTCAGGCAGGGATTAGGTTCCTGTTTGGCGATAGGTGCAGAACCTATATAGGGATGTTTAGGGCAGACAGGGTGACTTTAGATCTGCCTAGGGGTCCCCACTCCCCCCTTCCCTAGTGTTGCGCTCCTTCCTTCATCCCTTCATGTTGCACTTAATCTTCCCTCACTGTGCGTGACAGAACTGTGCAACGAACGCTTTGTTTTCTGTTTTAAATGGCTGAACCCTTTAACATTCCCCTGAGATATCAACTGGAAATTTATATAAACTGGAAAGGTTGATGATCGGCTTAGTCTCTCCCATCTGCAAGGTTAATATCCACTAATAAATAAGAGTAAATTGGCAGATCAGAAGCGAAGCAGAAGGTGCGGCAGCCATGCCGGGGTCAGCACTCCTCACACACCAGTAAGTATAGGTTGCAGTCAGGCCTCCTGTTGCCTTTTGTGCTTTCCGAGTCTCCATTCATTAGCATGCTTTCATAACTCCGTATGGACGGCAGTGATCATTATTAGGCTGAATACACAGAGCGTCGGCCTCGCTAGCTGGCTGGCGTATTACAGGCACGACCCTCATCAACCCTCCATGCTACAGTGATCGCGATTGGTATCACGACTCTGTCTTTTTATTGCCGGCTCGGGCAAATATCGATTTATGTAAAACTGAATTTTATATATCTGTGGTGACGACGAATGAACAAAACAGAAAAATTACTACCTAAAACTACAGTATATTCACACTGAGCTTTTGAGGAGCTTTTTTTTTTAGACAATCCAATCCAAAATCCTCAACCAATTTTTTGTTGAAAATGTTTAGAAAACTCATCCATCCACTTGCTGTTCTTATAAAGAGTTTTTCTTTTCTGGAGAGTTTTCAGAAGAAAATACTTGGTGGGAAAAAGAAGATGAAGATCCAAACTGGACAAAGCTCTTCAGAAAAAAACTCCTACAAAACGCATCAAGCAAAGAAAAACTCCTCCAAAAACTAAGAGGTTTCCACATAAAGAAACATCATTTTTGTTTTTGAGCGTCATTACAAACTCAGTGTGATAATAGCCTAAATCGGTGATTCTCAATTCCAGTTCTCAAGGTGCCAACAGGTCAGATTTTCAGGATCTTCTTAGAATTGTGCAGGTGATGGAAGTATTTGGAAGGCATCAGAAATTGCAACAGGTTCTCTCTGAGGGATAGCCACAAATCATGACCTGTTGGTGTGGGCATTGAGGACTGGAGTGGAGAAACTCTGGCTTCAATGATTATTTTGAGTGGGTAAAATACACTGGTCATGCCTGTGTTATGTAGGCGGCCAGTTTGGTTGATGAGCCAATGTTCTTCAGAGTAGCTATCGGTTTTTCTGGGTATTAGCATGGTTGTCTCGGATGTCCTGGAACTTATGGATTGAAAGGATGTGGTTTTTGCAAACCCCTCCCAAAAGTGGGCAATCCAGGGCATTACAAGGTGGGACTCTGAAGTTATGGTGGGATAACTCCATAACTTCAGAGTCCAGATGTCCTCTGGTATTAACAACGGCACAAACTCTACGCCCCCCACGGGAGCTTCATGGCTGAACAGCTGCATACAGCCTTACATCACCAAGCACAATGCCGAGCATCGGTTGGAGAGGAGTAATGCCACCACCACTGGACTCTGAAGCAGAGGAAACATGTTCTGTGCAGTGACAGATCACACTTCTCTATCCGGCATCTGATGGGCGAGTCTGGGTTTGAATGCCAGGAGAACGTATTGTGCCAACTGTACAGATTGGTGGAGGAGGGATAATACTATGGGCTTGTGTTTCATGGGTCAGCCCCTTAAAGGGAAATCTTAATGCTCCAGTGACTGTGTCCATTGCACAAGGTCCATAAAGACATAGTTGGGGGGAGTTTGGTGGAAGAACATGACCGGCAACACTGAGCTCCAACCTAAACCCCATCCAACACCTTTGGGATGACCTAGAATGGAGATTGTGACCCCGGCCTCTCCTCCAACATCAGGGTCTGACCTCACAAATGCTCTTCTGGGTGAAGGGGGAAAAATTCCTGTAGAAAACCTTCTCTGAAGAACAGAAGCTGTTATATCTGCAAAGGAGTCAACTCCATATTAATGTCCACGGATGTCAGGTGAGAAAAGCCTCTGTAGGTGGGACGTGGAGTGTCCCAATACTTTTGTCCATAGAGACTATATAGAATTACAATACATGTTATAGATTGGGAAGTATCGCAATGAAAATGAGCTCTCGAGAAAACACTCATGTACCATACGGATCTGCAAAATGATTTTTTTTTAAATACATGGCAGACGACTGCAATAACTACAGTCCAGACATTAATGTACTAATCCGTATATTTGCTCAGTTGTGATGTTGTTCAGAGCGGGTAAAATTATTTCGCTCCAGTTGTCCCGACACTTGGCATTTGTGTTACTTCACGCCTGGCATGTTTCTGACAATAAATGAGCGAAATTATTGAATAATTGACAGTAACCCCCTGCCTGGGATTCTGCCTTATTAATATTCACAAATCTACATTTCTCATTAAAATATTCAATATTCAAATGTGGAATGAAAATGTACTCGAAACTGGGGCACAGATAGGAGTTTTCATAGTTAGCGATGAATTAAGGGTAGGTATGCTTACGCAACCACTTTTTTTTAGAGTTAATAAGAAATTTTGAAAATAATTTTCATAAAAATATTGTTAGGTACATACACATTAAATTATCGTCGTCCAAACCCGCCAATATCGACAGGTATGGACAGATTACCAGAGGAGTTAGTGGAGCTGTCCGGGCCTGGGGCTCAAGTCTGCAGTCACTCTATGTGACAGCAGACTTGTGAATGCTCACAGTGCGCACTGCCAGGATTCTCCGGTGGCGGAAGGAGTCAAATTAGGATTTGACTTTTTTTTGTTAGTTTGCATGTTACTCTGAAGGTGTTGTCCAGGCTTGGAGTCAAAGTCCGCAGTCACTCTACGTACATGTACAGTTCCTGCTGTCAGGATTCTCTGGTACATTCCGACTAGACATGTCAGGCATCACTTAATTCGCATGTCTAGTCGGCATGTGACCACATGTATGCAAATCACATAATTGTGCTCATGCACACGCCCGCTCTCTGCACAGGTACTGGAGAATCCTCATAGCGCACACACTGCACGCTGTGAGGATTCACAAGTCTGCAGTCAAATAGAGTGAATGCAGACTTGAGCGCCATGTTGGATATCAACATGTCTGATCCTTTATTTTTTCTCCCAATTCCTCCATGCACAGAACGGTCGGCTCTGTCGAGCGCTCCTGTGATCGCTGGTAGAAATCTGCTGTAGAATCATCTTCCTACCTAAAGGTACTGCCACACTACACGATCCCGCTAACGATCTCGTTAGCGTCGCATACTAATGAGATCGCTAGCGGGATCGTTTACAATATCGCTAGTGTCGGCCACATTTAGCGATGTCGTTAAGGACGCTATCGCGGTTAGCGATCTCCTTAACGACTTTAGCGGTACAAAAGTACCGCTAAATCGCTAAAAAAGGTGCCACACTCAGCGATAATACTTACCCAGCGGGACGCCGACGATCAGAATAGGGTCCGGAACGATCAGGACGACGGACGAGATCACAGCAGGGGCCACGTCGTTGCTGCATGCCGCACACAACAACATCGCTAACAGGATCGCTAAATAGTGACGTTTTTTAGCGATCCCGTTAGCGATGTTGTTTAGTGTGGCATACCCTTAAGAAAAGGTTTCAAACTGCTTGTTATTTGTTGGGGGACTTAGCTTTTAAAAAGCTGTAAGTCATACTGACACTACTATTCAGCCCATATACCATAATCAACAGCTTCCCTCGCAGTATAACGTCCCCACATTCCCCAACATAGTATGATGTCCCCACAGCTCCCCACACAGTATGCTGGACCCCATAACCCCCCACACACAGTAGGAAGCCCTCACTCACAATATGATGACCCAAAGCCAACTAGCGCAGTATGATAGACCTCACAGCCGCCACATAGTATGTTATTCCACACAGTATGATGGTCCTACAAAGTATGATAGCCACCACACAGTATGATTCCCCCACCAAAGTATCATCCTCCACAGTCCCCCAACACAATATGATGGCTCGCCACAGCCTCCAACAAAGTATGAACCCAAACACAGAATTTTGACCCCCATGCAGTAGGATCCCCTATACCTCACTATATACAGAATGATGTCCCCCAATACCGTATGATAGCCCCCACAGCTCCACATGCAGTATTATGGCACCCACAGCTCCCAAAAAGTGCATAAACATAATGATGACCCGCCATGCAGTCCCTTACAGCTCCCTATATATAGAATGGTGGCCCCCTAGCACAGTATAATCGCCCCCACAGCCTTGTATACACTATGTGATGTATGTATGATGTATGATCCTCACAGTCCCCAGCACAGTATGATCTCCTACCACAGCCCCCCAACACAGTATGATGGTCACCATGGTTCCACCATACAGTATGATCATCCACATCCCCAAACACAGTATGATGACCCCCACAAGTCCCCAAACTGGCCCCCATATATAAAGTTCAATAAAAAAAAACACCACTCACCTTACCCCCGTTTTACCCTACAATCTTTTCCTGTTTTTGCTCTGTACTGCCTAAGGCTCGACAGCAGGCGTGATCTAGTGACATCATTGCACCTGTTCTGCTGAGATATTCAGTTGCACAGGCTCAGTGTCGGACTGGGGTGCCAAGGGCCCACCAGTAACCAGCTGCAGGGCCCCACTTTTCAACTTCATGCAAATGTGGCATTATCCTCAATTATAAAAGTATATAACAATGAGCTGGGTAGATTGGTAAATGAATAAGATGCCGCCTTTGTCTGTACATAGAGATTCAAGTACACTGCTCATATAAGAGGGTGGTGACCAACTCCTGCACAGAGGCCCACCGGAGGATTTCCCTGTTCTCCTGTGGGCCAGTCCTAGCCTGCACAGGCTGAAAGGTGGAAGAGAGAGCTGATGGCTCCCACCTCCACTATCGTATTCTTAGGATGTAGATATTGGTTAAATCTGGAGGTGGGTGGTGTGCGGCTCACTGTTTCCAGCCCTTTTGCTGTCCTGGTCGGTGGGTGAGATAGGAAAGGCCAAAGGGCCTGATTCGGCCCATGGGCCATAGTTTGCTCAGTTCTGATCTACTGTATCAGGCAGCCAGACTGCCTGCAGATGAGAGAGGAAGGGAGAGGCTCTTAGCATAAAAAATCCAATGGCTCTTCATGCTTTTGTTGCCGGCCCTGCAATCTTTTTAACCACGACAGTATTTAGTGTTAGAAGTAAAAGTGGTTTTGTCAGCGCAATCCCAGTGCAAGTAAAAGTGTTTCTGTGTTTTATCAAAGGGTAATGAAATTTTTAAGAATGTCTTTTAGTAAAAGATGAAAGTCTTTCTATTACAGGTCATTTTGTTTGTTTGGAGAAAATTCCGAACGCTTATTGTAAAAGCTGCGAATACCCAGTTCTGGATATGAGGGCGCATAATTCCTCGGCTGAAATCCCCTGTTTAGATAATGTTCAGAGGAAGTGACAAGGATATAACGAAATGTATTCATTTCTTCCAAGCCTCATCTCAGACTTTCCAAATCCCACGTCGCTTCTGCCCCTCCTCGTATCTTAGATCTTATCGCTCGGCAGTCCCTGCAAAGCTGTTAAACACTATCCTCAATCTGCCTACTGTGTCTGCAGCCGTACTTCCCTCCGCTGTCCTCCGAGTGTTCTAAATTCATCCTCGAGTACAGCGTCAAGACGTAGACATCATTTCCATACAGAGTTTAATTCTGATTACATGCCGCATGGCCTTGTCGACGCTGACAGGTCTCTAAACAAATGTATAGCGGAAACTCAAGGTGATCGTATTCAGCTTGGAGCAGTCCGATCAATGTTTGACTGGAATGGACTGGGAAAACTAAAACACGACCTGTCACTTGCCATAAATATGTATTTTTAAAAAAATCTGGTGTAAACGCTGCTGTTCTTCTGAATCCGGCGTTGTTTTTCTTTTGTTCCTGCGCCTCTCCGTTCCTGAGATATGGCCCTTTCTTCCCTGTAAATAAATCTAGACTTGTTGTACAAGTGGGTGTGGACATTTGAGGCCCACACCTATTTGGAAAACAAGACTAGATTTATGTACGATTTAAGAAAAAGAGGGCCACATCTCAGGAATGGGGAGGTGCAGGAACAAAAGAAATACAACAACAAATTCAGGAGAACAGCATAAAAGAAATACATATTTATGGTCTTTTTTATTTCATGAGATTTCTATCCTTAAAGGGAATCTGTCAGCAGGTTTTTCCTGTGTAATCTGAAGACAGCATGATGTAGGGGTTAAAACACCGAATTCAGCGATGTATCACTTATCAAGCTGTGTACTGTTGTTTACTTGCAGTGAAGGATTTATCACTAGGACATGATCATTTCTGTGACTAGCTAGCATGTGAGCAGTTGTCCAACCACGCCCCCTTCTTTGATAAGCAGCTCACTGTGAATAAACTGGTGTGGGTGGGATTACCTTTCTGAGCTCTGCTTCATGTTACATCTAAGAACTCTGATTGTGTCACAACTGCTACACCCAGTAAAATAAGTGATACATCGTTGGATTCAGGTTCTCGTTTCCTATATTCTGTTTCTCTCTGATGAGGTAGTTAAAACCTGGTGACAGATTCCCTTTAAGATGCGCTAATCTCCCTTTTTGATAAAGGGCCGTTTAGACAGATTTACACAAACTATATGGGAAAGGAAGAAACACTCTTCTAACTTCCAGGCTCCTGCTCACCTGCCTGAACTGTGCTTTCTCCGATGCTTCTAGCACAGACACCTTTAACTCTGCAGCATTGGATGATTGCAAGGTGAGTGAAGCTGGCCGGATCAAGCAAGCCAATCCAGCTTCAGAGCAGCGCTTACAAGCTGTATAGAAAAAAGCTTCCAAGCATGTGCTTTTTTCCTAGGAAACCAGCCACCCCTGGTTAAATTATAAATCCCTGTCAGCACGTTGTTGCTATATATTCTCAGAGCAGCATGATGTAGGGGCAGAGACCCTGATTCCAGCGATGTGTCGCTTACTAGACTGCTTGGTGCAGTTTTGATAGAATCCCTGTTTTCTCTGTTGTAGATGTAACAGTGGTCAGAATACTCATCTGTGTATAACTCCGCCCATACTTCTGATTAGCAGCTTCCTGTGTACACTGTCAGCAAGCTGCCAATCAGTGACGGGGGCGTGGTTTCAAAGATTAGCTTGACTGCCCTGCATGTGATACCTAGTCAGGCAGTGATAATCTCCTGCTGATAAAACACAGATTGTATTGAAACTACGGCACACAGCCTGGTAAATTACACATTGCTGGAATCAGACTCTCTTACGCTATATCATGATGCTCTTAGATTAAATAGCAAAAACCTGCTGACAGATTTCCTTTAAGAATATTGGTTGTCATTAAACATTTTTTGCACATGAAGTGTTGTTTTTCTTGCATATTCGTGGATGCATGGTACGGCAAATATATATACAATTTAATGAATAACATTTATTTTTGAGCAGCATGAAAAGTTGTGAAATTTTGCAAATCACTTTATTAGTGATTCATGTAAGTGGCCTACAGACATCTTCTTTTCACCAGTCTATTTTCCTGCCTTCAGCTGCATTGATATCAGAACATACTCATTTGGAGTACAGATGATGGCAGTGATGGGTCAGCTCAGCACCTATGAGTCTCTGGGTATAAGCTGCTGCAGGAGATTGTTCTGATAAGCAGGTTGGTATAAAAACAAACAAATTGTGCTTTACTCACCATCCCCTGGTTCACTGATGAATCGTTGCCAATCAGTGAGCTCAGCAGCCCTGAGTGCGGTGTTCCATCTATACTGGCAGAGCTCACCAATTGGTGATGTCAGCTTTGCAGCCAATACCAGACACTAGTAGCAGCAACAGAGACTGACCAGTGGACCTGGGGATGGTGAGAATATCACAGAGTGTTTTTTATATAAAATTTGCTCCAAGGGTACAATATTTCCTGAAAGGAGACAATCCCTTTAAATTGTATCCATTTACATGAATGTATGCCTAAGCGGGATCCAGTTGTTATATGTAACTACTGACTAAAAGAGGGCAGTCTCAAGCTGAGGACCCCAAATTTGGATGTGCATGCAATCTAATGGGGTCTATGGACAGGAAATGTCTTCTTAAGACAACCCCTTTAAGATGAATGCAATGAAAGAAATTATATAAATTATGTGGACACTTTTCAAAAGTAAAATCGTTATGTGAATTTAATATAGTTATGGACTACACAGTATAAATCTGCCAGTAATTATGGTTTAGTGTGTCCTCAG
Organism: Oophaga pumilio; assembly: GCA_009801035.1. Classification (NCBI taxonomy): domain Eukaryota; kingdom Metazoa; phylum Chordata; class Amphibia; order Anura; family Dendrobatidae; genus Oophaga; species Oophaga pumilio. The sequence continues at coordinate 323,371 of VIAB01000042.1, forward strand.
TACCGAATAATTCTCATCCCCGGCCTCCCAAAATGAGAGATGGAGGTCTGCTCTGATCAATGGTCTTTAATTTGTCTAAGTGGAAAGCATTTGGTGTTAATAAAACAAGTGAAATCATCTTGCCTTGCGCTCACTTCTGTGTCTACCAGGCCCATTGTTACTATAGTAGTATAAAATATCAGGTCTTGTTCACACTGGGCATTTGTCATGATGTTTTCAGCACAACTCTAGATTGGTAAGTGGAGAAGTGTACATATTAGACTAAAGGCCCCCATACACCTTAGACCAAAATCTGCTGAACTTTCCGTATTGGCTGACAGTCTAATGTGTCTCCCAACTCTAACGAGCATCTGGCATGTTGAATTTCAATACCCGATTTTTTTATTCTCCTTGTAGATAAGCCAGTTTTGGAGGAGACTCAACATCTCTCTCATAGAGAACATAAGAGTGCTTGGCTGAGTGGATGGGGGAGTCGGATGTCACGAGGGTGTCAAGATCCCCTGGAAGACTTGGAGTTAGACAGTCACATCGAGTAATAAATCACAGGTCGTCTTAAGAGATGGTGCGCTTTGTGTCCCATATTAAATGGACTTAGTTTCCTCTGGTGCTGAAGAGGTTAATGACCCTTTCTATACTGGTCATAAACATGCAGCTGCATTACAGCTGCTTCTGATCTGGTTATTACCTCTTCCTATAAAAACTGGTCAGACCTTCTTGTCCCTGCTGGTGAAAGATTCGTCTTCCTGTGCTGTGTGCTAAAGCTAAGTGGTTGGAGTAGAGTTGTTGTAGAAGTGTTCTGTGGTTTGCTGTAGTACTAAGTGTGTGATTATCTTCGGTTCCTGTTCCCATTTAGTTTATTCCTCCCTGTCCTCCCTATTGTTGGATAGCCTCCCGATGGGGCTCACGATCTAGATTCCCTATCAGTATGTTTTTGGAGTGTGGGAGGAAACCGGAAAACCCGGAGGAAACCCACGCAAACATGGGGAGCCCAAAGGTTTGCCAAGCCCTTCAATTTTGGCAAAACTGGACAACCATGTGATGTGTATTTGATGCTCCACCTACATTCGTTTGACCTATATTGGTTAAATAAAGGATAAGGCCTACTAAACTTGAACAAGCATTTGTTGTCAAGGGGGTGAAGCCATTCTCCCAAGGTGTCTGACAAATTTGCATTTTGTATGTTTGTCTGGTACCTTAAAGCTATTAAAATCCAAATAAAAAAATTAAAATGCAAAAAAAAAAAGGAAGTGATTTTATTTATTTTTTTTAGGTTGACCTGGACAAACCTTTTTTAGCACATGAATATATAAAAAACATCCCAATTAGTTATGCTTTGAGGCTCCGTATATAGGAGCACAGAAGTGAAATTCCATGTAAAGAAAGAGGGTCTTTAGCACTGACAAAGAGACATTAGCTCATATTTAAAGGGGCTGTCCAGGCTTGTGCTTAAGTCTGCAGTCGCTCGTTGTGACTGCAGACTTGTAAATCCTTGCAGCTCGCGTAGTGCGCGCTGTCAGGATTCCCATGTGCCAACACCAGGAGCAGGCGGTCATGTGACCACAAGTATGTGATTTGCATACTGATGGCCACATTCCAACTAGACATGTCTGGCCTCAGTCAGTCAATTATTGAATCAGAATCATAGAATGTTAGAGTTGGAGGGGACCTACATGGTCATCGTGTCCAACCCCCTGCTCAATTCAGCATTTACTAAACCTAATGAGTGAGGCCACACATGTCTAGTCAGCATATGACCGCATCTATGCATATGACCGCATCTATGCATATGACCGCATCTATGCATATGACCGCATCTTGCACACATCCATCAGCTTCTGGCACCTGAGAATCCTGACATTGTGCACAGTGCACGCTGAGAGGATTCACAAATCTGCAGTCACATAGATTGACTGCAGACTTGAACTTCAAGCCTGGATAACCCCTTTAAATCTTAGCACTGGAATTGATGTGATGAAGGCCAACCTTCACATTTCTATGGATTAATTACTTTTATGACAATGTTCCAATGTGTCCATAGGGTATACTGCAAATGCTTTTTTTCTGCAGATTTTAAGCTGTTTTTTACAGTACCAGCAAACACGTGAAATTTCAGAAATCTCTTTGTCTCCTCACTTGAGAATGGCAGTCAGGATTAGTACAGTTTAACTAAATTAATGATATGTGAAAAAGTAAACATTGGCCGACCAAGGTGTGAGATTGAGCAATACCTGATCAACTCAAGAGACGACCAAAGTGTAAAAGTAAACAATGTCCTACAAACTCAATGGTCTACCAATGTCTTAGGTAAACTATTCCCACCAATTTATCTCCCCTCGCTGTTACATTTGTTTTTGTGTATTTTTACATGAACTCATATGACTTTTTTTGTTCAGAATAGTCACTATTTTTTCAGACATAAAAATCTTTTTCCACTAAATAATTTGATCAATTTGCCCTTTTTTCCCCAAATGGTTTTCTGGTTTCACATATGTCTTGCATTGTTGACCTAACACCTTGCATTGTTCATGCTTCTATGGGATCCTGAAAAACTCAGTAAAAAATGCAGCAAAAAAACCCAGCAAAACCTGCTTTTTGTAAGCAGTTTATTTTGCCTGCATAAAAAAGCAGCAAAAACGCAACATGTGAACATAGCCTTAATCCAGCCACTGCACCGTGCAGAATGCTAATAGTAAGTAAAGTTTTTACTGTCAGCTTCTGACATTCCAACAGATCAGCTATAGTTTTCTGCTCTTCTGGTCGCGTGCCGACCAGTCTGCTTAGTGTTCTTCTCCGGTTCTGGCAATGTTTGTGATATGAGCAGTTGCATTAATGCATCAATGTCAAATTTTTCTAAAAGAGCAGTTACTCTTTCAGAGAGTTTTCCGGTCACAAATGATATTAATGCCAATTTTTTTTTATTTACCAGAAAACTCTTTTAAAGGGCAACTGTACTTTTAGAAAAGTATGTCAATAGTTTTGATCAGTGGGTGCCAATCACAGAAACAAGGGATGAGCTCAGTAGAATGTCTACAGAGTCTTCAGTCAGAAGATATGACTATGGATATTAGCTAAAGACAACTAGGGGTTTCTGATTTGGCTGATGTTCCAATTCATGTCTCAGAGCTTGTAAAAAAAAAAAATAGTTTACGGGTTCTCTTGTTTTTACCCTCAAAATGTAACCAATTTTCATGCTGTTCATGAAGATCTTCAAATCTTGTAGCACTGGAGATTTACAGAAACAAGAGCTTCTCCTGGGCTAGGAAATGTGGTGCTATCTCAGGAGGCTTCTTGTCCATCACATTAAGCTCCCTGCTCACGGTCATGTCTCCTGGGAACAAGAACTGACAATCAGTGATGGACTTCTTGGGTGGTTGTTTGGAGGCGATAGACAGTTTTATCGTACAAACTTCAGGGTTAACATCTACTGAGATGCCCTGTTTGAGACAATGCATTGGCAGTTTTCGTTGAGGATTGTCTATGTAGAATATAAGTGTAAGTCTTGTTGGCAGGTCAGAGCTTAACCTTTTCCATGTCTATACCTGTGTATGATTGACAAGGTCTGCAGAGTTCAAGAAAACGCTGGAGACATCTCAGGGCTGTGTTGTGAATTTTTTTTTGTATTATTCAATCAGTGTCAGAAAGCAGGTTTGACGTCTACAGGACAAGGAGACAGGCTGCCAGATTTCATTTGTCTCGTACCCCAAATACATTGCAGTTGTAGCACCACATATTCCTAATTGTAATCCGCCCCAGGGAACGTTTATAGGTGTATGCAATCAGTAATTATGAATATAAATTAAAAATTGCTGTTTTAAAAAGTTTTGCCAAAAGTTTGTAATATCACAAAAAATATCTCTCCAACCTTGATCGATTCCAAAATGTCTTTCCCTTTTGTCTTTCACTTGGAAAAAAGTAATCGTAACTACGGGAAGAACCAAACATATTTCATGTTGTTGGCCCTGCACCCTCCAAGCCATAACTGGTACAAAGTCACTATATGATTGTCATAAAGCTCAGTTTTTGGGCTATAAAACTTTCAGAACTGAGACCAGATATTTTGGCTAGTGTTGGGTTTTGAAGGAACTAGGACATTGGTGATGGGTCTAGAAGGATTGTTATCCAACAAGGGTAAGGGAAGACCCATTCACTCAACTTTTAAGTAAATCCTACTGGGGAACTTAAAGAGGATCTGTTACTTGCCATAAATGACATTTTTTAACCTGGTGTAAATGAAGCTCTTCACCTGAATCTGAAGTTGTTTTTCTTTTGTTCCTGCTCCTCACCATTCCTGAGATATAGCCTCCTCTTCCCTATATGTAAATCTAGTCTTTGTCAAGAGTGGGCATGATCTTCAACTCTTTTCTGTGGGTGTCTTCATGAGGATCACACTCCTTTTGGCAAAAACAAGATTTACATATCAGGTAGATGGGACCATTTCTCAGGAACAGGGGCAAAATCCTTGGTTGGTTGATAGAGCTGTGCAGATCTTCTAATCTCTTCTTTGCCTCTTCCAAATGTCCACCACTGGAATGTGAAGGTCCGTTTCCACAAACGGCACGATACGACTGCCAATCGGTAAACTTTGACCGATAAACTGTCGTTTAAATGAGACCAAAGTAAACGATGCCCTGAGCGATCTATACCAGCTCACTCAGTTCATGTAGGTTACCATTGTTCTCAGCAGTGAGAGTCCTGCTTGCACAAGATGAAGTGTGGCCGAGAAAAATGACTTAATGTGCTGCAGAAAAGATCATTTTACCCGATGAACAATCATTTTGCTCATTCAACGGATGATCGTCAGCTTGTTAACTCTTCATGATTATCTTGTAGTGTAAATGCCCCTTAAAAATCAAACTTGAGAACATGTACAGTGACTAGCCTCAAGGTGGCCTAACCCAGAAACTAATATTTTCTATATGTTCTTTTTTTATGGGTATAATATCTTTTATAATTAATTTCCTTAATCCTTCTGATTTACCAGAAAGAAGGGAGGCAAATCAAAGTAGTTTTCACATGAAAGACACTCATCATGTATACTGGAACCCCACCGGTCACAGGCATCTCGATCATCCATTCCTCCTAACTACTAGGATTGAATGGAGTAGAGCTGTTGTTCAAGTGTTCCTCAGAGGCGGGACCCTAGCACCTATCCTGTTGATAATTGATAAATATCTTTCACGGGAAAACCTCAAAACGATCGTAATTCACATTAGCTAATTCGGGTTTACTAAGTTGCATTAGCCCCACTCTATTTGGGGTGTTTAGTTTTATTTTGTATATATTACTATATTCTTTGAGTACACCTGTCCTCGTGGCATGTTTTCATGGAAAACTGTTGTGAACATTTTGGAGACGACTTCGGAGCTGAAGCT
>VIAB01000042.1:399229-410348 GCA_009801035.1 Oophaga pumilio
CCCCATTTACATGATTTTAAAGGTGATGGGCATGGTTTATAGGGCATAAAACTAGTCACAGGTTCCCTTTCATATTGAAGGAGATGTCATGTAGTAGAATATATTTTTCAGCATAGATTTATTAAAAATAAGGCTAATCACCTTCCAGCTCCCCCGTAGATCCATCATAGGCTGCTCTGGAGGTCCGGAAGGTTGCCTGCTCCATTCAGAAGTCAGATGACCACTGCAGCGACTAGAAGAGCAGGTCTTCAGAAAAGCATTCTATGACGCGCTCCTCTACTTATCTAACCGCTGCAGCCAATTACAGGCTGCAGTGGTGCTGCGATTTCCACTATCGACTTGCGCTGGAAGGTGAATATACTTATGCCTCCGTTTCATTAATTTTAATCAGTCCAGGCCTAAGAAGAAAAGCATTTTATCGCCGGACAAGTCCCAGAAAACCCCATTAAGTGAAGGCAGACGCTCCCTTTAAGTTGCCTCCGGATTGCTTGTCTGCTTCCCTGCCTTCCTCCATCGCTTCGCACTCTTTGATTGTAGATGTAGGCATACATTATCGCGTGTTCATTTGCTGCCTCCACCGCGGAGTATCTCTGTATACGGTAACAAAGACTCCACTTGAATGCATTCCTTGGCATCGCGTGCTTTATGTATCGGTCCTGCCACCATTTATTACCAGAGGGGAATTCTTGAGCTGTGAAATAAAGATGATAAAAAATGCAGCCAAAAGCTAAGAAAACCTATTTTCTTTTCATTTATTTATTTATTTTTTTCCTAGGGAACAGTTTGTGCCACAAGTGATAAAAAAAAAGTCATATTGTTCTGTAAAACCCCGTTCATGTGTTGGATCCCGTTCAGATATACACGAAGGGCAATCCACCATATATTGCCATCCAGCTGATGTCAGTTCCATGTAATGCAAGACGAAACAATTTATATTAAAAGGAAAGGTATTTTAAAACATGATCTGCCATAATATATCGTTCTGTGGGGTTGGATAAGGTTACAGGCAATAAAACAGGGAGCTTTATATGTTATAATGGTTCATTGATCTGGAATTCTTGGTTCCCCTTCTGTTAGGGCATTGTTACTGGTGCTTGAAAGCTGATGAACGGCTTACAGTCTGTAGTTTGCTGGAGAATTAGCTAGGAGACCTCGGGGAGTTAGATATTCAGTATATCGCGGGCTGTCCTCTTGTCTTCAGTCACTAATGGGAATATTGTATACACTATAACCTATATATACTCATATGTTGTAAAGCACAAGCTCAATATGGAAGACCTTCACCAGGTAGTCTGTAGGTGACCACACAATGACCATGAATGGAGTACCTTTTGACCAAGAGTGGACAAAGACAGAAGAGGGCTTCCTAACAAGAACAATTTATGGGCCCCTTGTAGTCCAAAATCTCATCTTAATGCACAATCCCATCTACTTTAGAGGTAGAAGTGGCCCCCTTACCTCTTGGCCCCCTGGTCTGCTGCCCAGGTTGAACCAATGGTATGTCCAACCTTGCTTTTGACCCTCAAATGCCATCACAGCTATTTAGGTACATTGTCCCAAGATACATTTCTTTCGGGAATGTCAAAGATTAGAAAAATGCACCGTTGTCCAATGGCTGTTTCAGAATTGCAGGGTGAATATATATTTAAGGTAAAATCCGCGCCGTCTGACGCACTTGAAACTCTAGTAATCTTTAGCCAGCCAATGGCACAGCATTTTTTTTAGTCTGGGTGGGTAAGGTTTCAGTCGCATCAGAAGCCGAACACCCTTACTTACCATTATTCACGGAAGCTATCAGCACTTTTTTTTTCAAATGACGACATCATCTTGAGGAAATTGCTTCAAAATGAGTCATGGATTTGTCTGATCTTAAAAATAAAGCAGGTTCTATCTGTTTGACCCATAGATATGTCAAAAGCTTATCCTTAATCAGATGTGTCAATCTGTACATACATCTGTGTCCAATTTGGATTAATATATCTATAACTAAGAGGGTTCAGGGGACATTTTTTTAGGGGACAATTGGAGCCTGACTCCAGCGATGGGTCACTTATTGGGCTGGGTTTTGCTGTCTCAATATAATCAGTGTTTTATCAGCAGGAGATTATCACTACGCGACTAGGTGTCTCGTGCCTCCTAGTCCAGCCTCACCCCCACTACTGATAAGCAGTAGTGAAATCCACCATGATCAGGAAATTGAAAAAGCTTTTACAAGTTATCAGACGTCCAGTTTCCATGTAGCTGTGTAATCGCCAGACTTCGTGAGTCGCCATATTGTTCTATGTTGTCTTCGAAAGCTTTACAGTTTGCGTTGTGAAAACTTTAAGGAAAGTGTCTTGCATCATACTGCGCGGCTAAATCGGTGGGAGCGAGAAGACATTTCACTTCCCATTTTTATGGGTCGTTTTTTAAGACTAATCCATAAATCCCGAACTGCAAACGTATCTGAAATAAAATAATCATCTGAGTATTTGACACTTAATAAGGCATCATATACGAGCAATGGAAATATAGAGTGCGTTATTAATCGCCACGCAGGATGTCTGGGTGACATTTCCACATATTAGCCTATTAAATATAAGTTTGCACAGGCTGGCGCTGGACGGAGAGCCAACTTATTTGATTAAATGCATCGGCATCTGCCAGCTGGAGAGATATTTTTTTTGTTTGTAGGAAGCAAATAAAAGCCAAGCATGACCCAGAAAAGAAATCTACTAAATGCCCGTAACAAATAAGCCCTTTTCAGTCAAGCTTAGTCACTTGGGTTATTAATGGGTGAGAATTGCGTGATTAATATGGCTGAGACCCTTGAGATAGTTGAAACCGACCATTACTCAGTTAGTTCTCAATTGAAGGGACATCTTGATAAATAGGTTACTCTGTAGGATTGATCTCACCACTCTATTCTCACTACACGGAGGTGGGAGGCCTTTGGGGTATTTTAACCACTTGGGTTCTACTATGGATTTTTTGGTGATGGATGAATCGCATTTAAGACTTTCGATTGATCCTTATTAAAGTTCCTTATCAACGAGGCTCCTTATTAAATGAACAAGGTTAAAGGGAATGAGTCACAGACTTTACCATTAAAATTAGGACACCTATAAGATGCCCACAAACACATTTAGGGGGCTATATTGATAAAATACCCCCTAGACAAGTGTACACATCTTAGTGATCTCGGCCAGTGATCACGTGACACCTTGGGTATATTCTTGCTACATTTCGAGACTCGGGTTATATATGTACTCTCATTGCTTCCACATTGGGTCATTGTTATTTTTTTTCTTGTCTCCTAAACCAGGGTTCCTCAACTCCAGTCCTCAAGGCCCACCAACAGGTCATGTTTTCAGAATTTCCTTTGTATTGCACAGGTGATGCAATTATCACCTGGGCAATACTAAGGAAATCCTGAAAATATGACCTGTTGGTGGGCCTTGAGGACTGGAGTTGGGGAACCCTGTCCTAAACCATCAGAAATAGTAAGAAATAATTCCAAGGAGAGCGCGTTCCTGCAGGAAATATGTAATTTTCCCCCCCTGGTATAAATGCCACTGTTCTCATGAATCTGGCGTTGTTTCTCTTTTTTTGTTCCTTCCCATCTCCGTTCCTGAGATATGGATCCATCTTCACTGTTTGAAAATCTATAATTTTTAGCCAAGTTGGCGTGGTCATCAACTTTTCTATATGGACTTCTTTTTGAGGACCATACACAGTTGATTTACATACAGGGAAAAGGAGCCAATATCTCAGGAATGGAGAGGAGTAAAAAATAAAAAAGAAACAATTCCAAATTCAGGAAAACAGTTTCATTTACACCAAGCAAAAAAAATACATATTTGTGATAGATTCTCTTTAAAAGGGAATGCCTATTTCGACCAATGCATCCAATGGTAATCTTTATCTTGAAGGAATCTCTAGTATTTAGAATGGTCCCTTGATAATAGGCAGATGAAAAAAGTATCTCTATTTGTGGGAAATCCTTTTAGCATGTATTCAATTTCTCTGCAGTGCCTCCGCAGGAGAAATTAAGTATTACATAGCTCTCATATAAATCAATGGATTGTCTGTGGAATGCAGGACAAGATGGGTCCTCCAAAGGAATAGATGCTGTTTGTAACCATCCTCTCCTCTGACAATGGGTGAGGATCCTAAATAGAGGAACTATGCTATCTCAAAATGCCCTAAAAGGTGTATGACAATGGGTTTTCTAAACTGGAGGACTGGATTCAGAATTTGGGTGCCTTTTTCTTTCAACTCTTCCAAGAATAATTTTTTTCTTAGTTGTGTCTAATCATGATATAAGGATAAGACCTGTCGAAGAATTAGGCATTATCCACACAGCACAGTTCTAGAATTGTTTTTGCGTGGCATATTTAACCAAATCCATTCATCCTAAACAGAAGAAAAGTATCTTGGAAGCCTTGAAAGGACTTCTCATCTTAAGCCCCCATGCACCATAGATTACTGTCAGCCAAGCAACGGTTAGTCCAGAATTTATCCTGGCCCTCTCTCCCATACACAGGTAGGAAGCCGAGCGCACTTGTGTTCTGTATGAGAGAGCACTGCCAGACATCTCTGCTAGTGGCTTATCTCCAGGAGAACAAAAGGATCTGCAGTCCGAAATCAGAAATGCCCGATCCTTAGTTTCCCTGACACTCATCTCTGTGGGGCCTCCAAATATATTAGACTGTGGCCAACCCTTTCAATATTGGTCAACGTTAATCTAATGTATATGGGTGGTTTAGACAACCCCTTTAATCATCTGCGAGTTAACACACCATTGACTCAAGACCTAACATCAAGATTTACAGATTTCTACCCTTGAGATCTACCAGTAGATCTCAGTCTACTATTTGGCCACCATTGTCTTGTATCCTAGACATGATTTTCTTTTGCCAAAATGTTTGGACTCTAGATCCATCGAAGCAGCAGACTGGAATATAATAACTCAAGTATGGGTATATTTTCTTTTTTTTCAGACTTCCTCTGTTTCCATAAACCCTTTTTTGTGTTGTATGAAGATAACCTTTCCATTGCTTGATAATCACTGGCCTATGTTGGTATGGAAATTATATTTCATGGTACTTGACTTTAAAACTAATCATAAGAGAACGCAATAAATATGCATGGATGAAAACAGTGGAGCTTCTGTTCCTGATGATAGCGCGTGTTACAAAACTGCATATTGGCGCAAAAAATATCAGGTTGCCATTAAAAAAAAATCATAATCTACTTTGTAGTCATTTCAGTGACCGTGCTAATAAATTCCACTAGATCTCAGATGTTCACATTTCGGCCCCCGGTTTCCATGACTTTCAATTTCCTTTAAACCTTGTTCTTCAGAGACTGAGGCTAATAGGTGTTGCTATTTGCAGCTCAAATTAAGTGATGGAGTGGTGTCCATTATTAGCAGAGCATTAATGAGCATCTACCTGCTGATCATTAAACCACACTGCGGTTCACAGGTCCATTTTACCTTTCAGAACAAATTGCCAGGTCCTGTATTTTGGGTAAGGAATTATGTAATTTTCAATAGAGGGAAATTACGCAAGAATTCTTCACTCTTTGCATTTATTCACTTTCCGTCATTTCCAGTTTGATGAATTCTTCTAGCCATTATGAAGAAAGTGCTTTTTCCTTTCTAAGGTCCAATGTGAAAAATCTGACAAAACAGAGGTTTGTTCGGTATAATTGCTGATGAAACACAGCATGAGCTCCATCTTGTGAATATTGGAAGGCTTTTACATTATCGAGTTGGCATTACTGTATTACTAGGTACATAAGATGTAGTAGATATTTCAGCATGAGGGCCGCATAGGACACTTCTACCTTGTACCATCTTAACGTTAAAGGGGTTATCAAGGGCTATTTAATTTTTTTACTATGGGTCTGAGAACCAACAAGCAGGTAGTTGCTAACTACCTAGGACCAATCGATATTCCTATAACCAAAAGAATCTGGCTAAATAAGAGAGTCCTGTTAAGTGTGTAGACATGCGCCTCAACGCGCGTTTCACCCAGCTTCGTCAAGGATTCTTTCTTTTAGTTTATCAGTTACTAACTACCTGCCTGTTGTGCCCTGCGCCAATCTCTGCTGGCACAGAGTAGTCACAGACCACTCCTGCTGGCGAATCAGTGTCTTTTGCCGACTTCACGTCACCTGGGCACTGGCTTCTCTTCCACTCTGCTCTGTTGACAGAGCATGACGTATGACATTATGTGGATTGGCAGCCAGTTCCCTGCTGACTAACTGCAGGGAGCTGGTTGTAAATCAGCATGTTGTCGGCAGTTGAGCCCCGTCGATAGAGCAGCCAAAAAGAAGAGCTACTCTGTTGACGTGGAGCAGCTGAATCGCCGGCATCTGAGCCAGCGCCAAGTAGAACAGGCAGGTAGTTGCCTCTGTTATAAATTACCTGCCTGTTAGTTTTTAGGCCCATATTAAAAAAATAAAATAGTGCTGGACAACCCTTTTAATATCAATTATTCCAATGCATAAGGGTTATGTATAAATAGCTTCTATCAGGTAAATGCTCAGATTTCCTGTGACACGGATTTGCCACAGAGTTAACTGTTGTGGGAATAAAATCCATAATGAAAATCTTGAAACTCTACGGATTTCTGCCGATCTTTAACTCAAAACTCCATAAATGTTCAGCTCAAAAATATTGGAGCAACAGGACGTAGAGCCTGTTGCAACTACTCCAATCCCAGTCAATAGACCGCTTAGATTCCACAATCAAGAGCAACTGCTTCTTCTAAGCGGTTAGATAGAGGGAAGGCGCTCAACTCCCACTTCCCCCCCATTTGTGTCCCTGCAATGCGATTACTGGGTGATGATAAGTTTCTATGGAGGCTGAAAGTCTCAAAACAAGTACTTTTGGCAGGGACTAAAACTGCCCAAGTATTGTAGTTTTTTTGTATTTAGCCTTTTTGTGGTCAAATCATCCAGTGAGACTTTGGTTAGGCTATATTCACACAGAGTTTTTGAGGAGATGAAAAGCATAGGCCCCAATTCAACAAGACCGCAATCTTTCTGAAGGGGCGTCTTGGAGTCAGACTCTCCTGATTTATTAAGAGGCATATTCCATGCCAAAAATACTCCAGTCCATGACTGGAGTAAGATTTGTGGTGTAGAGAACACTACAGCTCGTCGTGAGTTAGAAGAGCTGTGACATCACACCCTCGATGTGACCTAGTCCCAACCCAACTCAGGAAACACTTCTTTTTGGGAAGCTTTGGAGCAGCTTTTCTTTTTCTATATTGGTTTTGAAGAGGTTTTGTAAGTTGTTTTTTTTCCCCCAAATCGTTTTTTTTCTGTAGCTTTTTAATTTGACCGTGCCTAGTTTGGTGCATTCCATCAAGATCTACTTCAAAGAAGTGACCTGCACTTTTTATTCCACCAGGAAGTTTCAAAACCTCTTCAGGAAAAAAAAACACTCAAAAACTTCTCATAGAAAGGCAAAGTGGATTTCCTATAGAAAGCACTGATTTGGCTGGTTGCTATGTGTCAGGCAGATTTGATTAATGTGGATATCAACTATGATTTTCTAGAACTACTCTTCGATTTCATCTGTTATACAATCCTAAATATTTTTTATTATTTTTTTGTAGCATATGTTTTATAGTTTGGGTGCTTTGATGCTATGCTTTGAGTTTTTGAAGCTGTGTATCCTAGACAATCCTGTATCCAAAAGACATGTTACTATGCTAAGGTTGTAATGAAAGCAGGGGTGACATTTTAATAACAGCCTACCCTTAACTAACTGTGATTTTCTCACATTCAAAACGGAAAATCAAAGACCTATTCCAGATTTTTACATGTAAAGTACATTTTCTGGTAAATGAGCGAGGAGGATGAACGCTTCAAATGTTTTGACTTTAGTAAATGACATGTGAGGTTTTAAAAGTTCTCTACTCTATAATTTTTCCTGGCGAGAGTTCTCGTCTTATTCGCCTAAATAATCGCAGACTGTAATTAATTTTCTATGCTCTTTCACCTCTTTCACAGTAATTGGTGCCACCATCACCTATTTCGAACAGCATTAAAGCGATTTTATATATTACATAATTTTTTTTTTCAGATTATATGTGTCTACATCCACATTTTTTGTTTAAACCTATAGTTATAGCGCTTGATTCTGGTGTTTAATTGATGAAAATCAAGTTTATTTTGCAAAGGGTGTTTAGAAGAGTCATAATTGGAGTCATAAACCATGTAAGGAGAAACCATGAATCCATGAAATATTTCTGTGAACTCATTATTACATCTAAATTTTTTAGCTAGATATCACATGTATATAATTACATTAAAAAGTGTATTATTGCCAGTGGGATCATAGAAGAAGAGGAGTTTTACATTTGGGTCATTTTGGAAATATGGGAAAGGGGCTTAAAATGTTCCAAAATTTGGGATTCAAATGATAGTTTGTATAAACTTTGTGAAATATTCTAGTATACAGATGTATAAAGAGACATTGATAGTCCTACAAGCACTATGGCAGTATTGTGGCACACCTACGCATTTTATGGCACTCCTACGCATTTGTATCAAGACGGCCATTCTGCACAATTAGCTTTTGTGCTGTGTCTAGTGTTTGTTTCAATTTGCAACATCTGGACTTTGTGTATTAATCCTTTACTTTAGCTTTCAAGATCTTGGCTTGCAGTCAGCAATTAACTCTAATCAGAAGCTGCCTTAAAGGGAGTGTGTCACCAAATGAGATAAAGTTTTATATTCTAAATGGACACAAACTAAATCTCCGAGCACGCTCAAATACTCAGAGAACACCCGAGCATGCTCGCTCATCACTAGTTAGCAGTGATTGTACAGGAGGAGGAAGTGAGCTGTGACATCACCAACTATGAATGCTGGATCCTGTGTTATCTAATTTATATAGAGGTGTTATCAGACATTCTACATGAGAGGGAGGGGTTGAGCTGTGACATCACCTATTGTGAATGGTGGATCCTGTGTTATCTATTGTGTATAGTGGTGTTATCTGTCATTGTGATCCTATATGTGATGATAATGAGACTGTGTAAAAGTTATCTCTACAGAACAAGAAGTGTAAGTCTAGTATAATGTCTAGCATTCAGTGTGAGTCTATTGAAAGATTTTTTATTTTGTTTATTTTTAAATATAGTGATTTGGAAAACTGAGGCAAAAAATACATAAATATATTTAAAAAAATGTTGTTAAACAAAAATATGATTTTCTGATCACACACTTTCTTTGATAATGTGCTTCCTCGGGGGTGTGGCTACACTGCATGTAAGATACATACAATACCACTCTGAAGACTGACACTCTCTGTATGCTCAAGATGTGATACTTTTGCAATCCAACAAGCGTTATGTGACGTTTCTGTCTATGCTTCTGGGTCTTCATCAGACTTATGAATTGCCACCTTTAGAAAAGCAGGTGAAAATAAAAAAGCTGTACTTGTGGAGAGACGTGATATCCAATGCTGGTGGGGACAGCTCATTGCCCACTAGTGTTGGACATAAGATATCACAGGATCACTTGGACTGGATTTTCCTCTCATTTTCTAGTATCCTGCAGCAAAACCAAATACAGATTGCAAGTTTTGAAGAAGAGAAATCCTGGGGTGCGCTGATTCCTTATTTTAATTTTTTTTCTGCTGATCTTTGCATGAGGAGCAGATTAAACTCCAGCGATCCCCTGATAGGGTTTTCTTCTAATGAATTATCATTATCATGGTCTGGAATCCGCCATGCTGGTCCCTGAGCTTTTTCTTCCCACTAATTTCTTTCATTACAGCATTAGCCGGTGAAAAATCGCTTTGTTCATTTTAACAATGCCGATGGGGTCTGTCTTTTAATTATTCGGGTCCTTCCATAGTATTAATTTTTAATTTTTTTTTTTTTCGCAGCATAAAGAGCTTTTTAGTCTATTAAAGATGCTATGCATTAATTTGTTCTCTCCATGTGGGAATTTGGAGGTTTTGATTACCGGACTAAGGCACAAATCGCCCTGGTCTTATATACCGTACTTTATATTAATACCGCCATATAGTTTCTCATATGTTCCCCGATCAAATACACTGTAAATTATAGTGGAAGTATTTTAATTATTGAAATCCCTGTTATTTGTATGTATGAGTCCAGTGGGCGGTCTGGAAGACTGTCAATCACTGAGTAGGACCACCCACTGGACTCATATGATACAAGCACCTGGGATTTCCATGAATAAAATGTAAGTTTTACAGAAACTTTTTCTGCAAAAAATGGATATCAATCTGATCAGCTCCTCCTCTATAACATCCGGCCCACAGATCAGATAACATTTCAACAAGACAGGTTCCCTTTAAAGGGGTTTTGCACTAATATGACTTTGATGACCGATCCTTAGGAAAGGTAATTGGGATCTAACACTCCTATACCATTTAGCTGTTAGCAGCACAGAAAGTGATGGCCTGATATAAGCAGCATAAGAGCCAGCTGTCAGTCAATGCCAGGGGTGCGGTTACAGCTGGCGCCCACTATGCACTGAGTGGTGACTGAATCCACGCCGGCCGCACCTCTATGACTGAAAGCCCAAGGTACAAAGTTCATTTCCTCCTGGCAGCGGGACTCTCAGTGCAGGCGCCAGGCAACTTCAGAATGCTATTAACGTGCAGATTAACCCCATATCTACAGGTTAATAGTGTTTTTTTTATGAACGATAGATAGATAATAGATAGATAGATAATATATGATAGATAGATAGATAGATAATAGATATACAAAAAGCGACTGCAAAATATGTATAATAAAGCACAGCAGCACTCTGTGAATGTCAAGACATAATCATATAACGTCAATGGAAATAACAACTTCCAACCGCATTGTCCCTCAGCAAGATGTACTTACAAAATAAGCGAATGTTCTTAGCGCATAAATTGGCCAATTCATGTGTGCCCATTAACCACGGCAAGGTGACACTTCTCTGATGGGTCCTATCATAACCCTTCCCTATCTTACTGTACATTCTTTTTTATATATATTTTGCAGTCACTACAGCTTGCACCGATTCACACTTGGGAGGTGCTGGTCAGGTTTTTTTTTGTATAGCTAACAGGTCAAGCAAATTCGTATCCTCTCTTGCTGACAACTTT
>VIAB01000042.1:452359-465566 GCA_009801035.1 Oophaga pumilio
AAAAACAGATTTCCTTTCCTGTATTCTCTAAAAGTTCACAATAATTATCCTGCAGGAGACACATAAAAAAGTATAAAAATAAATTCCTGGACTGCTTTTTATGGCATCTGCTATGCAGACCCAACCGCTAACCTCTCTCATTTTCTGGTTTGTATTCACTGAATGAGGTTAGTTTTACTATTGATTTCTTTGTAGTCTCCCCACCAGCGCACACTGACAAGTACACAAACACAAACCTTGTCGGCACAAAAAAAAGGAAAAAAAAAAAGCTTTTAATCCAAATTCCACCACCTCTGGGATTGCCTCCTCTCTCCCGCCTGTCTAGACGGATAAAGAAGCGGTATGGAGCCTAATAGGAAATAATGACAGGTATTTTGTTAGCTATTATGACCTGTCAGACGACTTACAGCATCCGGAGATGGCAGTACCCTATGCGGAAATGCCATCTGTGCACGGATGAGGTCCAAGGTGGCGATCTGGGTGGAGGGAGGGTGTAAAAACAAAAATCTCCATTCCGCCATGGCAGCCATTAATGTTTCTGAAATGTAAAATTAATAAGTCCCAGGGGACCAAATATCATTCCAGTTACCGCTTGGTTTGCGATTTTTTTCCGTTAAGTGACAAGAACAGCAGACCAATTATATGTAATTATCTTACTTAAAAAGCCTAGTGCTAGCTCATTTCTCAATGTGCAAAGTTGTAACTTGTTAATTTTATCATTATGGTTAAGTTAAAATGCATGAAACGCCGCACACCTTCTCTTGTGCCGGCTTTAAAAATAGGCTTCATTCATCCAAAACTCGACATTATACCGTTACTCCTCCTGGGAAGGGACAGCTGTGTGTTACCACTCTCTTTCCCTTGAGGCGTGTTACTACGGAGTCTGACACTGTCCAATCCAAGCTGATATTCTCAGACTGTGTAAGGGTGCACCCTATTGACACAGGAAATGATAGCGCCCAGTTGGCAAGTTAGTCATACATTTCCAAGTGGAATAATAAAGAAAAGGCATGGTGGAGACTTCTAAAAAAAAAAAATTATGCTCTAAAAAATTTTTTTATTTCATGCAGAGTTAAACAGATTATATATACTTTTTACTAGGCAATTTCTAAGAGTTTAGAAATAGGGGCTACAGCATTTCAGAGAAAATATACTTTAAATCCGGGGACCAAAGCTGGACACTGGTCCGGCTAGGTATACTCAGTTTGCTGCCGGTGTGCACATAGGGAGAGACCTGTCAATCACCTGAGCAGTGCTGGGAAGAGCCGGCCAGGGGGCATTGCTGGACTAGTCTGGTCTAACAAAAGATCTATGGCTGCTATCTCCAAGCTTTATTATGGTCCCTTTTTCAAATCTGTATTCGCACTTATATAGGGTGTGTCTCATCACAAAATGGCTGTCCGAGCCGTTCGGTGCACCTTCCCACCTACTTGTTTAAACCTTTATATGGGGCCAGAAGAACACGGAGACAGATAGAAAAACAAGTAGGTGGGAAGGATGTCCACGCCGTGGTGGCACCGAGCTCCTGTTTGTTTGGAGGTCAAAAGACACTCTCTCAAAGACGAATGCTGGTGGAAATAAGGATTGGAAATGTGGGATTTTAAAGTGTCTGATCCTTAGTTCCCACTCAATATAAACCATATACAGAGCCATCAATCAGATATTTAGTCACTCGAAGGGGTTGTCCATGCCTGGGGCTCAAGTCTGCATTTATTGTATATGACCACAGACATGTGAATCCTCACATCGCGTGCACTGCATGCTGTCAGGATTCTCCAGCTTCCACTTCTCCATATCCTGCAGTCTACATGTGTAACGTGACAAGCTCCCTTTAAGAACACAGACACCTACAAAATGACTTATAAGCTGCTTAAATGGACCCAAAGGACGGCTACCCTGCTCTTGTATGTGAAGCGCAGCACTACTTTATCCATTTCAGGCAATGACCGGAGTCACAGTATAAAAAAAAAAGAATCCATAATTGCATGACACGCTGATGTATGCGGCTTTATAAACGGCATTAATGTGCGGCACTATATATCACTTATTGAGGAGAAATGCTTTTAAATCCATTATTAATACTGAAAGCGTAATGTAAATTCTGGGCGTTTTTTTTTCTTCTATGATTAATGTGAATTATTTCTTTCATGCAAACCTAATGTATATTTTAATATACTGTATATTATAAATGAGAAAGGCATACATTATAATGTATCGCTTAAACTGTCGGTGTGGACTTTAAGGGACAGCGGACTAATGGTTTCAAGAAACCTTTTGCATTAAGCTTTCCAAAATCTACTACCAATGGATCCGGAGGAGCAGGGCTGTGACCAGCAGGAGGAACGCTATGAACCTCATAGGAGAAGAGGATGTTTTTTGGACACAGAAAGAAGAGCTTTTCCTCTGGAATACTCAATAGGATCATGAGCGCCAAATGAGAGCAGGGGAAATGTGAAGGCAGTCAGCTCATATGGAAAAGAAGTGGTCGTCTTTGAAAAAAACCCTTGGCCATTGGCATAACAAGAGTTTGATGGGCCCTGGTGCAAAATTTAGACCTGTCTGTTGGTCAGATATATGGGCCTTTGAAGCTTTCTAGAACCTATAAAAACATGCATATTCCCACCCCATATAATAATGTCTCCCATCTTGTCTCCTTCCTGTAATAATGCCCCCTGTCCTGGCCTATTCTTGTAATAATGTCACCAGTCTTGGTCCATTCCAGTAATGTTGCCTCCTGGCCCCTTCCAGTAATAAGGTTACCTTCCTGGCCCGTTCCTGAATAAATTTCCATCATCATGGGCTCCTTCCTCTAATAATGCCACTCCCATCCAATAACAATGTCCCCCTTCCTGGGATAATATCCACATCCTGGTCCCCTTCCTGGTATAATGTCCCTCATCCTGGGCCCCTTACGGATATAATGTTCCCCAAACTGGGCCACTTCCAGGTATAAAGTCCTCCATCCTGGACCCCTTCTTGTTGCAATATTCCCAATCCTGTGCCCCTTCCAGTAATAATGTACCCATCCTGGCCCCTTCCAGTAAAAATATCCCCCTCCTGGCCCCTTCTTGTAATAATACCCCTCTCCATTCAATGCTCCATCCTATAATGATGTCCCCCATCCTGGGCCCCTTCCTGGTATAATGTCCCCCATCCTGGGCCCCTTCCTGATATAATTTCCCCCTTTTCTGTGCCCCTTCCTGATATAATTTCCCCCTTCCTGGGCCCCTTCTGAATGAAATGTCCCGTAAACTGGGCCACTTCCTATAAAAATATCCCCTTCTATAATAATGTCCACCATTCTAAGCCCGTTCCAGCAATAATGTCCCTCGTTCTTCGCCGGCACATTTTAAAAATAAACAGACAATTATTCTTATCTTCCCTGGCTCCCATGATGTGTGGTGTCCTCTTCTATAGCCGGCACAAAAGCCGACATCTGACTTCAGCGTGCCTGCATGGGCAGCGCGTGACATCACTGCCATGATGGGAAAGCCGATGTCAGCTGCTGGCCACTGATTGGCTGGCAGCATGTATCGTGGTGCAGGCAACCGGAAGCGGGTCTCTGCGCCGAAATACAGCTGAATGTGTGTCCGAGCAAGCACATCCACGTCAAATTGTCACTGGCATTGACAGGCTCTCCTCACGCATGGGTTTGGTCGTGGTTGCACCCTCTGCAACCGCGATCCTTACACAGATGCCCTTGGCTTTGGACAACTCCTTCTAGCAAATACATATAAATTATGTTAAAAAAATTTCCATAATTTTAAATACTTTACCATGCATGCTCTTTGCTAATAAGTGCCCCGATATTTGTTTGAATTAGATTTGTTTGGAGTTCATTTTATTGTGGACTGATCTTCTCAACCAACACGGGGACATTGGTGCTTCCTATCACGGCCATTCAGGCTCACTAGATGTGATGGCTCCAGAAGATAGTAAAGATAGTAAGATAGTATTGGAAGAGCTCCTCGATGTGTTGTATATGTAGTCTTTGATTGATAGAGGTTGAGTTAGTGAGTGGCTAATATATTGGCTCCATTGTTCGATATAATAAGGATAGTTATTAGAGATTGGTTTTGGAGACAAGGTTAGATGATATCAGCCAGCAGAGCTGTAGGATGATGTCCTCAACAACTTTGTAATATTCTCTGTTTTTATCAGGTTCTCCATTTACTGTAGATGTGGTTTTGTATCCAGATATTTCATATGATTGTTCAGTTCTAGTAGACCTCCAAGGTTGGAGCTCATTCACCGAAGCTCTGATGTCACAAGGTTTAAGGTTTTGGTACACACACTCTGTAAGTTTGTAGCATAGAATCAACCTTGTTAGGTAGATGTTGAGCATTTAGGACTTCCTCCAACCATCGTAACCTGTCTTTGCCCCTTTCTTCTGAATGGAATGTTGTCCACTTTCATCTACTGATGTAGTTGCTTCACTAGTGAAAATGTTCAATAAACTCCATGGGGACGATTCTTCCAAGTGTCTTCTGCCAGAAACCTGTCGGAAAATACTTTGAAAATTTGAAAAAATTTTGCGCAATGCAGATTTGAACAAAAATTTTACGACTTTTGGCGTCACTAGTTTGAAGCAGCTGTGCCAAAATGGGCAAAACTGGGGAGGAGCCACAGTGTGACGGGGCATTTCCAGCAAGAGCAAGCCATGGAGAAGATGCAAGTTAATGAATTTGCCAGATTGTTAACCAGTGATTCATTAAGACTGTTATTGCGCCTCATAGTCTTAATGAATCATTCCAAATATCTTTCTATGATCCGAACAGTCAAAAATTATTTAATCTTTAAACATTTTCCCAGTTGATGTTTCTGGACCTTTCTATGTTGGACAGTTTCAGATATCTTATACAGTGGTGCTTGAAAAGTTTGTGAACACTTGAGAATTTTTCATATTTCTGCATAAATGTAACTGTTAATCTTATCAGGTATTCACACAAGTCCTAAAATTTGATAAAGAGATTCAGATCAGACAAATAAGTAAAAAATATAAGATGTCATGATCCAATATCACGTTTAAGAGTGGCAAAAGTGTGTGAACCTTTAGGATTAGCAGATAATTTGAAAGTGAAGTTAGAAGCTGATGTTTTTATTCAATGGGACGGCAATCAGGGGTGAGTGGGCGACCTGTTTTATTTAAAGAGCAAGGATCTCTCAAAGTCACCACTGTATATGTTTACTGGTGATAGTAAAGACCGGAATGTGTGCATTTATTATAGTACAAGACTACTTAATCATTTGCTAAAATGTTGAGAAATTTTAGGAGATTATTTTTATTCCATTGTTCAAATTTGTTTTTCACTTGTGAAAATTGTGACATGCATAGCCAGCAAGAGAATTTGGGAAGCCTGTAGTAAGCAGTTGTGAAGTTTATCATCTTTCTTAAAACCCCATATCATCCCATAGAAAAACATCTTTTATGCATTTTTCAGATAACACATATGGAGTATGTAAATTTATCGTAAAAAGAGGACTGTATTTTTTAACTTTAGGCACGACCAATTTTTTTTCCTTAATTCTTTTCCTTTTTTATTCTTCACTATTGAATTTCAGACAATGGTTTGTTGTGATGATATTCTTAGTATGTTGTGTGCTGCGTATACTACAGTAACCATCTCATGTGACGTCCCACACAGATTCCTGTAGGCGCTCGCTGATGATTGCAGATCCTCCTTCAAGAAGCATTTCTGTAATTCTAAGGTCAACTTTCAGTAACACAAGGTTTTTTTTTTCTTCTATCAGACTATGACCGAAATCAAAGAGAAATCTAAAATTAAAAAGTCTATTCGTAGGAATATTATGGTACATCAGAATAATACCGTAATTGGTGAGGGTTGTTTTATATGGAAATAGTTGAGCGGCTTTGTAAATACACTTCATTTCTCATTTTGCACATGTTATGATTTACATGTGTGCTATATTATTATATATCTATATTATATGATCTTAAAGCTGCATTCAATGGTTGTCATTGGAAGCAGTCAAGAAGATTGTTGTCAGACACACCCCTATGAGCTCAGTCTAGCTCCTATAGTGCAAGGAGATAGTTTCTGTGCGATTACTATGCTTGGTTAAAGGTCTACAATGCTCTGTCATCAGGTTTTTGCTATGTGATCTGACAGCAGCATGATGTAGAGACAGAGACCTTGATTCCGTTGATATATCACTTAGTTTACTAGGAGCAGTAGTTGTAATAGAATCACAGTTTTTCCTGCTGCTGATCTAGCAGAGCTCAGAACTCTGAGCTGTGTATAATCCCCGCCCACGCCACTGATTGGCCGCTTTCTGTGTAGTGGTGAGTGGACCAGGGGGCACAAGACACCTAGTCCTGAAGTTATAATTTCCTGCTGATAAAACCCTTATTTTATTGAAATAACAAAGCACAGACTAGTAAGTGATACATCTCTGGAATCAGGGTCTCTGGCCCTACATCATGTTGCTCTCTGTTTACATAGCAAAAAACAGTTGGCAGAAGGAGCTTTGAAGAGCAAGTAATGTAGGCTAGGAGTTATGCTAGTGCAGCAACTCACTCAGGTAAATAGGTAACAAACTAAAAACTGCAACTGATCCTGCTGGCTTCTGTTCAGAATAGAGATCCTGACCAGCAGTCCATAAAGGATCCTGCGTGAGCAGTGTTAGCCCTAAGCACAGACTAGAAGATGGCAGCTTAGACCGATATTTCCTGAAAGGCCGTTGAGCACTTCACGTTCTTCCTAAAGAACCGGAGGGCAGAGCAGAGTGTGTATTACCTACAAAAGGGAGAGTGTGCTAAAAAAAGGAAAGATCCCAGAGTGAGTAAAGTAAACCATGAAATAGAAAATATAGTATAAAGTACGTACTGTTAGATTATATGCTTACTTCTGAAAAGAAACAGAAGGAAAATGCACAGTAAAGAACAGAAACCGCAAGGAGAATAAATCCTAGCTGCAATTTCACTCACTGGCTTTAAGTTATAACAGAATGGCTGAACATCCAAGCGAAACTATCACCAACAGGAAATGCCAGCAGGGGGACAGAATATAAAGCCGCACCGGAGAGGTGATAGGGCAGACAAATGAAAATACCTGTGGTATGTTAAACACACTGCAGCCAGAATACCAGAAACTAAACACCCAGAGAAAATGTGTGTCTGCTGGGGCTCGGCTCGAACCCCGGAGCATAACACTAGGAGATTTAAGTTTTGCAACCTATAGAATTATTAAAGGGGTTGTTCCAACTTTTTAAAGAGTTAAAATTGTAAAGTGATTGTGATTTGGGCATATTCTCCAATGGGGCCATTGTCTATAATGATGCAGACGGAGTCACAGTGTGCATCGTTTTCGGCCATATACACCCATTTGAGGCAGGCAGTGAGATGTAGTCAATTACATCTTGGTGCCCGCCAAAAATGATGCACGACAAAGCACAGTGTGACTCGGTCTGCATCATTATAGTCAATGGCCCCGTTGGCGTATACACCCAAATCCCGTTTTTCGAATGTTCGAACATAAGTTCAGACGGAGGCACTGACTGTAGGATAAGACGCTATGTGAACCTAGCCTTAGAAGACGCCTCACTTCTTGGTGATCAAAGGATGGTGGAAGCCTTCATGGCACTTGGCAATCACATTGCAGAAGATACTACAACACTCATAAAGTGCAGTGGCCCCTTCAGTGGGTTTCAGGTCATCTCAAAGGGCCATTTTTATAAAAACTAGACAAAGTTATGAATACGGTAAAGCAGAGTGAGGACTTACCACTTGGCCTTTGGGAGAGCAGCCTAGCTGAACTTGACTGATGTTTGAAGCTGTGTCCCTTCACATTTAGTACAGTTTTAGGAATGATGGGGAAGAGAGGGCTGACTTGAGGGTCTTGTTGCACTTTTCTGCCATAAGTTTATGGACTAAACCACTGCTGTTTTCTGCAGAGAACAGCTGCCGGAATACTCACTGCTCTCCACGCCGGGGCTATAGGAGTAGAGAGCAGTGAATATTCATTGATCTTTAATAACTGGAAAAGTAGCCGGCTTCCTGCTGCCGGGCGATCACATGTGCCCACTACTTAAGGAAGTGAATGTTCACTGCTCTCCACTCCTATAGTCCCGGTGTGGAGAGCAGTGAATATTCATTCTCTTTAGTAGCGGACATATGTGATCGCCTGGCCGCTGCAGGAAGCCGGCAAGCTGCACTTACTGTGCCCACTATTAAAGAGAAATTAAGTTACATCTTTCACCTTACTTTTGTCTTGGTCCTGCTGGTCCGCAGGGCTAACTACTAGGCCACCATGCACATTCATTTTTTGTGTGCATTTACAGTCCAAAAATTCCTTATTATTTCATCATTTTTGTGTATCTCCAATATCCTGGGGTGCAAAAAGACCTCATTTCATTTTTTTTCTCTTATGTATATTCAAATTACATTGTGAGAGATCATTTACATGTAGTTTTAAGGTTTTGGTTAATAACCGGCGGCGGCATAATGCCTTCAAAGTAGAGGTTAGGAATGAATATAAAAAGCACCAAATATATAATTTGCATGAGCATTGGTGGTAAAGCCACATATGACTTATCCTCACATCAATGAAAAATGTCACAGAAAGAAGGGTACTTGATGAAAATAGTAAGCCGTTTCAGCGAACCGCCATGATCTAGACATCAATAGCGGCTCTGTAATCACTGTTCCCGCTCAACTCTATGCAGTGCACTTAATGTGCTTAGAGCTTACTTTTTTGGTGCTATTTCTGCTATTGCTAAAGTGTTGAGATACCCTGCCCTGGATACATAAAAAAGAATGATAATCACATAATATATTAACACACTTTTATGGAAACCAATCAGTTTAAGGATGGTACCACACGATGGTATATAAAATATAAAATTTAACTTTTATTACAAATGTTAAAAGGTTGACAATAAGGTGCAAGATACATATGAAGAGGGACAAATATACCATAGGAAACTGCCATATCCAGCTTGAATTGCAGTGACATTTAAAGCACAACATAGAGTGATCCTGCTTAGAATTATCAGAAGGGAAGGAACACGCTGCAGATTAGAGGTTCAAGGTTGCCTATCTAGGCATCACCCAAAATAAACTGCGCTACCAAAACCCCTCTGACTAGTGTAAATAAGCATGGAACCATGAGGTAAGTAAATTGTGCAATCCTGATTACCGCTAAAAGGCTGGTGGTGTGACCTCGGATGTCCCTCTGCCCCGACGCGCGTTTCGCTCAGCTTCTTCGGGAGTGTGTTAATATATTATGTGATTATTGATCAGTGGTATATGCCCCTTTTAAAGGGTAAAAGAATTACACTTACTGTTGTAGGGCAAATTCTAGTGTTTATATAATATATTGCAGTTGTGCGGGAGCAGTGGGGGTGTCAGGTATGAGATTCCCAGCAATCTGATATTGATGACCAATAATAATGGAAGGTTTTCAATATTAGATTGAAACCCTTTATCATCTTGTGTTCTACACGGATATGGATGTGGTGTATGTCAGCAAATTTTGTAGTGCCCCTATAACAGTGCCAAAGCAGTGATCGCCACAACAACTAGTGCTTAGTGCCTCAGAGTCACCTACATTGCTATAGTCCAGCTCCAATGCTAATAATCACCACTGTGAGTAGCATCTAAGAGGTTAAACGGAGGTAACGTCAACCCTGACCATTGCAGCTGGATTTCTGCTGTGCATTATTTTTAGTTGTCTCTATTGCTGATATACAGCTCTGCTGTCAGCAGATTGAGTGGTTGTTTGACAATCCACTGTGGCTAATCCAACTGCCCATCAAGCAGCAATGCTCAGTATTTGGCAGCATCCTATGAACATGCGACTATTATCAGTTTATGAATGGCTTTAAGTGGACACTCTACTTTCAATTAGCTTAGGCTCATCTGATGGCCATTGAAAGAATTAACTATATTGCAAAGTACTTTTCTTACACATTTAATATTTTCACCCCCCAATAAATCACTACAAAGTGCCAGTTATTGGGTGTTTCCGTTGGGTCTAACTTATTATCCACTGCCTGTTGTACAGTGTCATTAGTTTTTAGCAGCAAAGAAGCTGACAGGGATTAAAGGAAGTGGAGGAGAGTCTTTGTCTCTTACAGGAAGTGGAGGAGAGTCTTTGTCTCTTACAGGAAGTGGGGGCGGGTCTTTGTCTATCTACAGGAAGTGAGGGCAGGTCTTTGTCTCTCTACAGGAAGTGGAGGCAAGTATTTGTCTCTCTACATAAAGTTTGGGTGAGTCTTTGTCACTCTACAGATAGTGAGGGCAGGTCTTTGTCTCTCTACAGGTAGTGGGAGCATATCTTTGTCTACAGGAAGTGCAAGCTGGTCTTTGTCTCTCTACAGATAGAGGGGGTGAGTCTTTATCTACAAGAAATGCAAGCTGGTCTTTGTCTCTCAGGAAGTGGGGCAGATATTTGTTTCTCTACAGGAAGTGAGGGCAGTCCTTTATCTACATGATATTGAGGTGGGTCTTTGTCTCTCTACAGGAAGTGGGGGCAAGTTTATGTCTCTTCAGGAAATGAGGGCAGGTCTTTGTCTCTTTACAGAAAGTTGGGGCAAGTATTTGTCTCTACAAGAAATGTGGGTGAGTCTTTGTCATGCTACAGATAGTGAAGGAAGGTCTTTGTCTCTCTACAGGTAGCGGCAGCGAGTCTTTGTCTATCTACAAGAAGTGCAAGCTTCTCTTTGTCTCCGCACAGGAAGTGGGGGCAGATCTTTGTCTTTCTACAGGAAGTGGGGCGGGTCTATGCCTCTCTGCAGGAAATGAGGTCTGGTCTTTGTCTCTCTACAGGAAGTGAGGGCGAGCCTTGTCTCTCTGATCTCTTGTATTTCAAAGTACATACATGCATACCAGAGAGGCCGGCTTTCAGTTCATGACATGGCAAGCAGTTGGACAAAGGCAGTTGCCAAGCATGTTGTAAAGTGAGGGGAGGAATTTTCAGCATCTATAATGCTGGTAGAATCCTAATGTGGCCAAAACGGCCACTCGGTGCATGGCAAGTTACAAGACATGTGAATTTGGACAATTTCTGCATTACAGTAATTAGACTGATATGTAGACCAAAGGCACTTTTAATTTTATTGTGGGGGATTAGGGAAACAAAACCAAGGCAAATCGACAGGTACACTTTAATCTTCTATGTGATATACAGATCCCATTCCATTTTCTTCTGATTGCTGAGAATCTGCAAGAAACAAGGGTCTATTGGCCCAAGGGTCAAGATGAAGAAACAAAGGGGGAAAAGGGATGAAGTACTAGATTCTTCTGTTCGCGACACCAGAACCTGCTCTATAATTAAAGGCCCATTGTGATCCATTTGTTGCTTTAGTGACAAAATATAAAGCCTAGAGACTGTTCTGGCAACTTTACGCCCCAATTCATAATCTCTAGGTGCGATAAAGGCCTATTGGACCTGAAACGTTGCGATGTCTTGTCACTGGAACAACAGTATGGATCTGCACAATTACTGAATTCCAACTGGTCATATTTTGGATTACTCTGTGGTTTATGACAGTGGGTCCCCCTGAGACTTGCACCGTATACCCACGAGCTCCGCTTTGCTTCGCTATCTATCATATGTAGACTGTGATGTCATTCTCATCCTTCACTGTGAAGGGGGCACTGCCGGTCACACACA
Organism: Oophaga pumilio; assembly: GCA_009801035.1. NCBI lineage: Eukaryota > Metazoa > Chordata > Amphibia > Anura > Dendrobatidae > Oophaga > Oophaga pumilio. Next base: position 463,996 of record VIAB01000042.1, read on the forward strand.
CACACAGCTTGAGATAAAGAAAATATTACAGCATGCCGTAATGATGATTATTCAGAATTGCTAACTAGGATGGATGACGGCGATCTACCAGGACGATCTGAGATCCCAGCTTGTAAATGGATAATGACATTTTTGGCTCCGTGTGGGTAGGCAGCTCACTGGAGGGTGGACGAGTGAGTTGTAAGGATCACTAGAGATGTAAATGATACATCGGTGCCAGCTTCCCAGCGGAGTGAGTGATCGGCCTTTCGTGTTTGTCACATACTCCTCTTGCTGTCAGCCGGGTTTTTTAAGAGGCCTTCGCGTGATGAGCAAAATCAGGAGAGTTAGGGAATAAGCTGGGAATTAATATAATTACATCGCTCAGCCTCATTTCATCAGAAAATGCTAAAATAACAGTAAAAGCAGTGAATTTAATGTAAAAAAAAACCATTACATTCATGACCATGACATATAGGCCTATGGTGTTTGCATGTCCATAGAGGTCATAGGTCCTGTAACTGGTCCCATATCCTTGTATACTGGTCTCCTAGTGCTGTATACTGCTCTATTTATCTCCATAATGTATTCCTAGCCCTATATACTGGTCTCTGTGTACTATACTTGTAAATGTGTATACTGTTTCCTGTGTCCTAGTCCTCAGTACTGGTCTCCTGGTCCTTGTATACTAGTTTTGGCCATGTATACTGATCTACTAGTCCCTGTATACAAGTCTATTCCCATATACTGTTATACTGCTCTCTATATACAAGCCTAATCCTATATACTGGACCACGCCTAATCCTATATACTGGTCCACTAGTTTCTGTATACAAGCCTAATCCTATATACCGATTTACTGGTCTCTCTACCCTGATACTGTATTATAGGTCTCCAAATACTAACCCTCGGCCTCTATATTGGGCCACTGGTCCCTGTATCCTAGTCTTTCTTCTGTATACTGGTCATCTGTTTGGGGAGAGATGGGGTCCCCCATACAGAGCAGAACCCTGCAATATCTATGGTCTCGGCAGACATTAGTTTATAGTGTATGAGGGACCCCGACAGAAGTGCATATAAGGAGCCGGCATGTCTGATTTCGGACCAGCGATCTTTTTGTTCTCTAACAGCAAAGTCGCTGCCAAAGATGTCCAACAAGGGGTGCTCTGGTAGAGAACACAGGAGCGAGCAGTTCTGTGTATGGGAGAGACGGGGGCCAGCCAAACAATCAACCGAACCACCGTTTGGACGGCAGCTTCTATGTTTCCCCGAAAATAAGACAGGGTCTTATATTACTTTTTGCTCTAAAAAATGGGTTTGGATTTATTTTCATGGGATGTCTTTTTTTCATGAAAAACAATCCACATTGATTCTTTAACAAAATGCATCAACTTTTATTCAAATATAATCATATCCTCCCAGATACACATACTACACATATACACACACACTGCACATACATACACATGTCTATATACACACACTGCACATACATACACATGTATTTATACACACACTGTACATACATACACATGTCTATATACACAAACTGCACATACATACACATGTATTTATACACACACTGTACATAC
>VIAB01000042.1:501783-511998 GCA_009801035.1 Oophaga pumilio
GTCATCGCGCTCTTCTAGTCACCTCACCGCTGCAGCCAATCAAAGCCTCCCAACAGTCCTGCTGACTCCTGAACGGAGCAGACATAGCTTCCAGAGCAATCACAGACCTCCAAAATGACCTGTGCTGGCTCCATGTCAGCGGCTTGGGGAAGGTGAGGATGCCTCTATTTTTTGTTTTAAAAACTTCTACGCTTTTAAATGTTTTTTTTTTTCACTGTTGGATAACCACCATATTTTCTTAATGACCTCGAAAATTGCCACCTCTGCAGCAACACACGTCGTAGTTTTGGAATTTTATTTGTCATTACCAGCTTTTAGTTTTGCGGTTCAGCGGAGTTTTATTTTACACCTTTTTAATTTTGCTTCATCTTGTTACGCATTTCGAATTCACAAAACCTGAATTAAAAAAAATAATAAATGTGCAAATATACATTAAATTCTGCATCATTATTCATACCGTGGTGATGAAGCGTGACAGCGATGTATTTGCATACCATAGTCTTAAGCACACCATCACGATGAATATTTCATCCATTCCGGTGAATTTTTTATTTGTTCAATATCTGGAAGTCACTCACAAAGTCCCTTCGTGGAAAGTCCCATCATTCTCCATTAGTCCTGAGCTCACACATATAAATATGCAGATTTTCAGTCATTGTGAATCTGGTGTCGGATGCCTCGAGCAATTATTTATACATTAGTGGCATTTTTAGCCGTTTCTTTACCTATTTTTGACAGCCTTGTTTAAAGAATCTCTAAACGAAAATGCGAGGAATCCGGAATCTTTACATTGACTATGTTTGCTTTAGTATTAACTTGATATAAGTTGACACATCTTTCCGTAGAGCTTTACGTCGTGCCGTTTCTCTGTAACTCCTCCTGAAAATGTATGAATAAGTTGATAACTTGGTGCCACCATTCAAAGTGTCAATAGAGTGTGACGAAGACTCACCCACCCGCTGCAGGCCTTTCGCGGCCCAAAATCATGGGCCTGTTGACACTTAGTCATGAAGCCAGCCACAGCGCGTGGCATTTAAATCGACCAAATGGGCAAACAAAGGTTGCTCATTCCCAATTATCAGCTGGTCTAAACATGTCGCCGATTAGCCAATCAAATGCCCATTTCTCAGCCAATCTGATAAGTTAAGCCTGCATAAAAATTAGCACATTACCCCTTGTAAACAGAATGTGCTGCCGACAACAAGGATGCATGATGACTGAACGGTCGTAGTAGCAATACCGTTGTTTTGGACCTTGTGAACAGGATTGTTTATGAGCATCGATGAGTTCTCCTGATGAAGCTAGAATACGTCGAAACGCGTCAAGAATAAGCTGGACTGTTAGACTCTAACTGGATTGGACTCCTTAATTGGTTATATTACCAGCAGCGCACGTTACCTGCAATTCCTAAATCACCCGACTATAATTAATTATAATATTAAGCCGCTCTACCAAACGTCAAGGTATACCCATATCAGAGAAGTCCCTGACTAATGTATATAATCCCTATCTGATGTATTGGTTATATGTACAATACCTGTATGAGCAGGATTCAGAAAGGTAATGTCCAATGTGGACACAGCATAGAACCGCTTATATGTGCACGGTTTACAAAGGAGGGGTGGAAAACTCCTTGGTCTTGTAGAAACAAGAAAAGCAGTCAGGGACTGCTCTGATACGGGTATACCTTGACGTTTGGTAGAGCGGCTTAATATACATTTTTTGCAAAAAACGTATTAACCAAATACCCTGTGTTTTTCCATCTTTTTATTGGCACTTGCTGTTCACTGTTATTATTTTTGCAACAGAGTATTTTTTGGTTTTACTGTGCTTTTTTTTTGTGTTTTCAGTTTTCTGGTGGTGTGAACAATGTCTCTACAGGCTTATTTACACTGTGTGCATGGCTCATGTGTTTCTGTTTGTAATATATTTTATAGACCATGTACAGTGGAGCTGACTCATTTGGGGCTTAGGAGTCCAGAGGGTGGTCTCAGTGGTTGCAAGACTTCTCTAAATAATGATTAAATATATAAAGAAAGACTACACATACCGTAAATAATTGAAAGAGATAACTTTATTATTAACATATAAAAGCATTTAAAATATCTACGTGGAGACAGCCTTATAAATGTCAGACATGAGTGGTTATGTTTACTTTAATCCATTGATTAAAATATATCTAAAAATGGCTCAAAAATTAGTTAGATATGGTGATGAAAAAAAAGTGCTTAGTGCATAAAATAGTAATTCATTGAAAGTTATTTGGACTGATAATAAAAAAAATATATATAACACTATGTGCAAAAATCCAATAAGGTGCAATAATAAGTATAAAAAGATGACTGCAAAGTGCAAAAGGGTGATACATAGAATATGCTGGATTCTACTGCGTAAATGACTATGTCTCCCTCATAAGCATGACATGGATGAGCCCTTCCTGATGTGTCCACATACTGAGATCACACAGAGAAAAAAGATAAGAAACAGTAAACTTAATTAGACTGTATCAAACGATGTTTGCACTCAACGTACGTTTCGCCACAGCTTCGTCAGGGAGCAGCTTCAGGTATCTGCCCCCTGATGCAGCTAAGGCGAAACGTTCTGTAGATTTTTCACTTCTGAATTTAAGTTGAACCACCTTCCGGACTCCCTAGCTAAGAAAAAGCAGAGATTTAGATGCATAGATAACAAGTCATCAGTTTATTTAGCTTTTCCTTTTTTTTTCGCCTGCAGAAGGGACTGCATTTTCAACATAGAAAATATAGAACAAGGCCAGCACTCATTGTCTTAAAGGGGTTACCTGATCTTGTGAATGCTCGCAGCACACTCACAGAGAGGCAAAATTTAAAAAAAAATGCATCCAGTTCAATGTGAAAAATTTGGTGAAAGATCCTTTTTCCTTACATAAGGCCTTTGCGTAGTGTTTGTATATATATCTGTGTTTTAAACATGACAGGGTCTCTTTCAAAGCACCTTTAATATTATGACTTTACAGACATAATGTTATCATTGAATGCCGATGTTGAACACTTTGCGCGATAACATAGTGAATAAAGTTTCCAATCTCTGATTACGTGTACCTGAAGTCACCGAACTCTTGTAACGAACCTTTTTTATGACCTATCAGATGCAATTTTGAGAGTTTTCATTATTGCCCCTAAATAACATGTCTGCCTGAGCTGTACGAACGGCAGATTGTGGATTCTCTTCAAGGTTAATTGCTGCTTTTCTTTGCCTTCCTTTTCTGTCACAACAGGTTTGTACAGAGTACCTTCGACCTAGACTATTTCCCAGAACATTCGACTATTGCTCTGATCTTGGCTATTAAACACATTTTGGGAGTGTGACTATTTTGGCAGCATCCTAGACGCTGCTTTCTCAATACTTTATTTTTATTATTTGTTTTATTCCCCAGATCATGGTCTAAGATTCGATATTTGTCCATGGTGCATTTACTAAGAAGTCATGCACATGCTCCATGGAGGGCTGAATATACGGAGCTACTCTGCTTCTACGGGAGTGTCACGCTGTATAGCAGATATATATATGATGTCAGTAATCTATATCAAAAGGGACAACATTCTATATAACATATGCATAGATATATGATAACATAGAATTACCTGACAGAATATCCAGTGGGTCAATACGGAATCCGTTTTACGCTGTCACCGGCTAGAGGTGGACCGGGGTCTATGCTGACCCTAAACTGGGGTCCTGACTAGTCCCTCTACCTGGAGGTACTGTTAAAGGTACAGAGGTCCAGGCCGCCAGCGTAAACCCTGTCTCCTATCAATCCCTGACAACTGTAATCTAGTCCTTAGAAGGACCCTGATTACCACCAAAGGGAATGAACAGGTAACGGTTAATGAACAGTAAAGACACACAAGAAAGACAAGGAATAAAGTAAATACAGTCTTACATACAACACTTACACACAGAAAGAACACATAAGGTCTCAGAGATAAACTATAAGCAGTAAGAGGAAAAACAACTAAGGAGCTCTTAGCTTAAGTATTCTCAGAACCGATCCAGTCTGCTAGACTACATGAATGCTTTCACCGGCATCTAACAAGCAGACTGGCAGGTATATAAAGGAAGCTAATTAGTTCATAATCAAAAGCAGCCGGGCGAGGCTGGACCTAGTCTTAGCAAAGAGCTAGGTAAAATTAACTCCCTCACTACCAAACACAAAGTAACAGCAATTCAGCTGCGAGAAGTCAGAGTGTGTAATCGCGACGATCTTCGTGGCGATACACCCATGACAGGGAGAGTATCTTCGTACATAAGGCATCCAGTGGTCGAGGGTGTTCAGCCATTCGTAGGTACAAAATGCCCCTTGTACCTACTAAACAAAGCCTAATACTGTCATGCAGATAGACATAGATGGCGAAACGTAGCTGAAAATCACATGTCACAGGACCAAATGGATAAAAGATAGTTTAATTTACACCCCACATTTCAGAGTTGATCCAACTCCTTCATCAGGTAACTGTTGAAGGAGGAGTTGGCTTAACTCCGAAACGTGTCCTCTTTCTCCTTTGGCTATACATTTCATCAGCTTCAGGGGGTAACGTAGCATTACATGCTGATGTTGCAAGTGAACGGCCATGTCTGCAATGCATGGAGACATTTGAGCTCCGCTATCTGGCCCATAGAGTCGGATATTTTGCCAAATGAGGGACCCCCTTTATGACATTCAGAAGCCTTAATTAGAAATATGGACAGATTTTTTTTAATAATCATCTTTAAGGCCTCTCGTGCATAACTGTATTATGTATCTGTGCTGTGCCGATTCAGAATCTTTGGGTCTGTACCGTACCTCCATGTCACGCAGGGGCTTTTTCTTAGAAAAACATATAAAAATCATTGAGTAACATAATTGTAACATGGATCATTAAATGCCATGTTATTGAAATATTAGGTGCATTGCTTTTGGGAAAAAGGGAGGAAACTTATGCCCTCCCCCATACACATTAGATTAATGTTGGCCGCAACCACCGATATCGACAGGTTTGGCCAACACTCTAGTGTTTATGAGGGCTCCAGCCAACTGATTGTCAGAGGATATGTTGATTGGACATGTCCACTTTCGGATTGCTAATCTCTTTGTTCTCCCGGAGATAAGACAACTGATTGTCAGTGGATATGTTGATCAGTCATGTCCAATTTCGGACTGCCAATCTCTTTGTTCTCTCGGAGATAATCCAACTGATTGTCGGAGGATATGTTGATCGGTCATGTCCAATTTCAGACTGCCAATCTCTATTTTCTCCTGGAGATAATCCAACTGATTGTCAGAGGATATGTTGATCTGTCATGTCCAATTTCATACTGCCAATCTGTATGTTCTGCTGAAGATAAGCTAACTGATTGTCAGAGGATATGTTGATCGGGTATGTCCAATTTCGGACTGCCAATCTGTATGTTCTCCTGGAGATAAGCTAACTGATTGTCAGAGGATATGTTGATTGGGCATGTCCAGTTTCGGACTGCCAATCTTTGTTCTGCTGAAGATAGGCCAACTGATTGTCAGAGGATATGTTGATCGGGTATGTCCAATTTCAGACTGCCAATCTGTATGTTCTCCTGGAGATAAGCTAACTGATTGTCAGAGGATATGTTGATTGGGCTTGTCCAATTTCAGACTGCCAATCTCTATGTTCTCCTGGAGTTAAGCCAACTGATTGTCAGAGGATATGTTGATTGGGCATGTCCAACTTCGGACTGCCAATGTCTTTGTTCTCCTGGAGATAAGCCAACTGATTGTCAGAGGATATGTTGATTGGGCATGTCCAGTTTCGGACTGCCAATCTCTTTGTTCTCCTGGAAATAAGATAACTGATTGTCAGAGGATATGTTGATTGGGCATGTCCAATTTCGGAATGTCGATCACTTTGTTCTCCCGGAGATAATCCAACTGATTGTCAGAAAATATGTTGATTGGCCATGTCCAACTTCAGACTGCCAATGCCTTTGTTCTCCTGGAGATAAGCCAACTGATTGTCAGAGGATATGTTGATTGGTCATGTCCAATTTCGGACTGCCAATCTCTTTGTTCTCCTGGAAATAAGCCAACTGATTGTCAGAGGATATGTTGATTGGGCTTGTCCAATTTCGGAATGTCGATCTCTTTGTTCTCCCGGAGATAATCCAACTGATTGTCAGAGGATATGTTGATTAGTCATGTCCAGTTTCGGACTGCCAATCTCTTTGTTCTGCTGAAGATAGACTAACTGATTGTCAGAGGATATGTTGATCGGGCATGTCCAGTTTGGGACTGCCAATCTTTTTGTTCTCCTGGAGATAATCCAACTGATTGTCAAAAAATATGTCGATTGGCTATGTCCAATTTCGGACTGCCAATCTCTTTGTTCTCCCGGAGATAAGCTAACTGATTGTCAGAGGATATGTTGATCGGTCATGTCCAGTTTCGGACTGCCAATCTCTTTGTTCTGCTGAAGATAGGCTATCTGATTGTCAGAGGATATGTTGATCCGGCATGTCCAGTTTCGGACTGCCAATCTCTTTGTTCTCCTGGAGATAATCCAACTGATTGTCAGAGGATATGTCGATTGGCTATGTCCAATTTCGGACTGACAATCTCTTTGTTCTCCCGGAGATAAGCCGCCGGTAGAGATATCTGTCGACGGCTTTCTCATAAAGAGCACTCGGCTGAATGAGTGCTCCTGTTTAAGATAGAGATGGCTGCTGGACAAACAATCGGCCAAAGTATCGTTTGGCCCACAGCCATCTAATATATATGGGGGCGCACATAGGGCCACTTGCACTGTAATATAAAATCAATGCAACTCCATGTTTCGTCCTATAAGCTCTATACACCCAGTAGGAACCTAAGCAACAAAAGAATAAATAGCACCTTATCCACCAGCCCAGGATTAAAAATAATAAATCTTGTTGTCTACTATACCTTTTAATAAAAAAGCCTGCTTTTAAAGGGGACAAAGCATTAATAACCATCTCCATAATAAGACTTGCGATTAATGCCAGTATAATGCTTGCTCAGCAACAACGCGCGCAGAGGGAGCATTCGTTATGTGAAGGGGATGGGGTGTCGAAATCTGATTTCAGCTCTTTCAATAAAGTGTCTGTTCTCTGTAAACATTATACCCAGATAAAAGCTATGAATAGCATATATACGCCATAGAAAAGTCTGACTGTGCAAGCGGATCTCTCTGTTCAGCAGTATTATCACGCATTGTGTTTATGAAGCCGAGTGGGGAAGGCAGAACAGATAAACCCGTATCTGTAATTCCATGCGATTGTGTTTATGCTTTTATACCACAGGGTAGCACTTGCGATGAACACATATTTCACTGCTGTATTTTTTATGAATTTTTTTATTATTTTTTTTCTGCCTATCCTCTTTTTATACCGCGGAGAAAGCACGGCATGTTAAATTATAATTCCCCACATAGAGGTCGGCGATGCCTTTTGGGGCATTGTGTGTAAACGCTGCGGAATCTCATTCATTTTAGCATGGAACTTAGATTTTAAGCTCCTGGTTCGGCTGGAAAAAGGTAGAAAAAAAAAGAAAAATCTCAAGAGTCGAGCGCGGTAGGAGCTAGTTGTATTACAGCTGGGAAGAGCTAAGGGTAAATCCATATCTTATAGGCCACTTCTATGTATAGAGTTTATTTGACAGGAATAAATCCATATCTCGCAGGTCATTCCATGGCGGAGAGACTTAGCGAGGAGGAATCTATAACGCGGGGAGGAGGTGGAGGGCTGGACGAGGTGCTCACAGCGTCGACAGGAAACAGAAAAAGATGCCTATGGCGGTAATGAGACTATAGTTTGCAGGTGGTAAACAAAGTACATGACTGTCGAGTCCGACCATGGAAAGTGGAGCGTAATAGGATCCGCCACAAAGAATCTGTATTCTATGGTGGTGGTTGATCACCTTGGGAAATGAACTGAAGAAAAAAGAAGATGTAACGACTTTAATGCCGATGAACAAATTATATGGGGATGATAACTGGTTTAATAGAAAAAGGTTGGATTTTGGTGATGGATAGATGACTTTGGTGATGTGTATATAATATAGATATATAGATAGGTACATGGACAGATAAGATAGGTATCAAAGATGGAAGCAAAAAAAGGGGGAAAAAAGGCAAGAAATGGTAAGTAAGAGAAATTGGAAGAAAGAAAGCGAGATGAAAAAGGGAATAAAAAGCGAGAGATGGGTAGAAAAAAAGAAAAAGGGAGAGAGAAATGGGAAGAAAGAGGAATAGGAAGAGTGAGGGAAAAAAAAATAAGAAGAGAAATGGAAAGAGAAAGAAATGGGAAGAAAAGGAAAGAGAAGGGAGAAAAAATGGAAAGAAAGAGAGAAATGGGAAGAAAGATAAATGAGAAAAGAAAGATAAATGAGAAGAAAGAGACAAAGTGAAATGTTAAGAAAGAAAGAGAAATGGAAAGAAAGGGAGAAAGAGAAAATAAAAGAAAGCAAGAAAGAACTGGCACGACTGAGAGAGAAATGGGAGGAAATAAAGAGAAGTGGGAAGAGAGGAAAATGGAAAGATAAATAAAAAAATAGAAATCGAGAAAGAAAGAAATGGGAAGAAAAGGAAAGAGAAATGAGAAGGAAGAGAAAAATGGGAAGAAAGAAAGAGAGATAAATGGGAAGAGAAATGATAAGAAAGAGAGAGGAAGAAATGAGAAGAAAAGGAAAGAAGGATGGGGAGAAAGGGAGAGAAATGGGAAGAAAGATAAATGAGAAGAGAAAGAGAAATGAGAAGGGAGAGAGAGATAGACAGAGAAATGGGAAGAAAGAAAGAGAAATGGGAAGAAAAAGAAAGAAATCGGAAGAAAGAGAAATGGGAATAAAGGGAGAGAGAAAGAGAAAATAAAAGAAAGCAAGAAAGAACTGGCAAGAGTGAAATAGAAATGGGAAGGAAAAGAGAGAAATGGACAGAGAGAGAAAGCAATGGGAAGAAAGGGAAAGACAAGTATGGGAAGAATGAAAGAGAGAGAAATGGGAAGAGAGAGAGAGGAAAATGGAAACAGAAATGGGAAAAAAAAGAGAAAAAGGTGAAGAAAGTTAGAGAGAAAAAAATAGGAAGAAAGAAATAGGATGAGAGAGAAAGAGAAATAAGAAAGAGGAATGTTCAAAAATAGAGAGAAATGAGAAGAGAAAATGAAAGTAGGAAAAAGGAAAGATAATAACAAGAGAGACTTAGAATAAAAGAGAGAAAGAATGCTAGAGAATAAAAAAAGAAAGATAAAGTCTAGTTTTGTTGGCGCCATCCCATCCATTGCTTCCCCACTTTTTATCTAAGAAGCTTCTAGGATGAGAGATCAGCGCCTGCAGAGTATATACCTGAAAATATCTCCGGATTCCTCAGCCTCCCCCAGCCTGCCGAAATACTCAGCACCCAAGACGCCATGACTATTAAATATCTTCTGTCCTTCTAAGCATTGACTATGTGTCTGTGATTACTCCCGAGATCTATTAGAACAGACACACACGGGCACATCTTTTTCCCTGAGATTCTTTGTAATGTGATTTTTTTCCCTTATTGATTGACTCGCCATGGCATTTGACCTCGGTGGCAAGCTGTGGATGATTATCCCTCAATGCTGGAGCGGGCAGGTTCATTATTCCTCATCATGATCCTTTTTTGATGATTATATTTGAAAGCGTTATATGCATGAGATGGTTTTTAATGCCAATAATGACAATAGCTTGACTCTTCTGACCTTTAGAAGAACGGTGCCTAGGGGGAAATCTTACCGGTAACTGGTTAGGCTTTCTCAAGGAACTGTACGTAGAAAGCCATGTCCAAAATGTTTTCACTGATTTGGGAAAATTTTTGTCATAGTAAATTGGTTATGGACCTCAGTGTGTTCCAGATCAGGGTTCTTTATGAAAGACCGTAGGTTATTAACACCATCATTTACTTAGTTAAAAGACAAATCTGAGGATTTTCTGAGTTAATTTAGGGGGTCCCGTATTTACTTGTGGTCAAAATAGAGGACAGCTCCAAAGAACATCCTTCTCTTTGGAGGACCAGCCCTTTATTGATTTCAATGGGACCTGTGTAATGTTTAATTTCAACTGAGGTGGCGTTGTAGGGAAATTCAATGCTTACGACCTGGTTTATCTTATCTTAAGGGTCCCACCTACTTATCTTCAGTAGACCCAACGCTAACCAATACTCACACTCAGGACAGGTGTGCAATAACTGTGCT
>VIAB01000042.1:550411-562097 GCA_009801035.1 Oophaga pumilio
TAGAAGCAGACAGACATTCTGCTACACGTTCTCCTGAAACGACAGTTACAGATCTCCATAGACCTTTAAGACTACAATTGTCATCTCCTATCTCAGTAATAGTAAAATCTGTACTCACTGGAGACAGATTTTACCTGTGAATTTAGAATTTTGAGAATGAAAGATTAGTCCAGAAGGAGAAAGAATATCCATCTTGTGACTACAACTTCTGACTGGCCAGAAGTGAGACGTTACGTCACAAGCTCTCAATGCAAGTTTGAGAGCCAGAACGAGGCCAGAACTAGGCTCTCATAGACTTGTATGGACTTGTGACCTCCGATTCTCTCGATCCGTCAGGTCACAAACTGCTGGAGACCATGTGATGAAAGGTGAAGACAGCGGCAGGTTAGTAAAGGACTAGGATCAGGGACATTAGATTAGAAGCATCACTCCAACGGTAAAATAAACACTGGAGTGGTGCTTTAAGCTCCTAACTGTATAATCGATATGCTCGTGGCCCATCTTCTATGCCAAACTATGGAGCTCCGAAAAACCTTGATGTTTTATATATCCTGTACAAAGGTACAATGTGCATACAATAGAGTGTAGTTGGGACAGTGGGGTACAAAGAGGAGAAGACCCCTTAGCTTATTTCCTTATACTGAGACACGAGAGCCTGGCATTTGCCCCATCCTACTTCTTCACCTTTTTGCCAACTGTGTCGGATTTCCCAGGACACTTGGCCTGAAAGGTGGTGAAGTTTATCTAAACCTTGACCAAATGTTGCCATTCCTAGGAGGGATGTGACGTTCCCAAAAGGGGCATGACTGAGAGCGAGGCATAAACTCCCCCAAAAACGTTATACCATGTACAAGAGTAGAATAATGTCATCTTTGAAAAGCGCCATCCCCCTTTTACTAAAATTGCGTTGTCTGTGACGAGAGGGAGTCCTGCTCTGGTTTATATTGCCCTCACAGAAAAGAGGTGGAGCCAATCTAAGCAGGGGTGTTCCCCTAAGTACAGCCCCAGAAGAGCCACATAGGCATCCACAGTGGCATCTTTGGTACTTATGCCCTAGTTTTACAAGGGCCTTTGGTGTAACATCCCGCAGTCTATGACGTCTTAGCTTCTGTCCATTTTACTTATCCACAAAAATGAGAGTCGGCCATTTATTTTCTTAAGTACAAGAGTAATATTTTTTCAGTTTCTTTTTTTATGAATGTACATAAAAATGGAAATAAAATTTTAAAGGCTTCATTATGCTGTTTAACCTTTTTTTACTGACAGCCAACATAATCTATTTCTGGCACATTACGTTAAGTTGATATTCACATCCCTAATGTAACAAGCGCTATACATGGGATTAAGCACATTTCTCAATTGGACAAAATCCAAGTTTTGCTTTAGAGCTGAATTTTTCAAATATATTTGCTGGAAAAAAAAAAAAAGAAAAATAAATTTTCTTGCAAATTGTTAAAATAGAAGATTTGTACTGGAAGTCCCCCACGGGTTTATGAGTTAATATCCGGTTCCTCATCGTAATGTTTGACCCTATTGAGTTTTATAGAAAGAATGAATTTTTGATGGAATATTAGTAAATTGTCATATTGCCCATAGATGATAAGATTGCTACAGTTGTGTGTGTCTTCATACAATCTCTGGGGTATGTACTAAGCTTACAAACCATGGAACTCCAGCATAACACTGTATCGTGAGTTTGTGTATGTCTGCGAGGTTTATATTACTAGCGTGCGTGGTTCACAAATCGTATTTTCTTGGTTAGATATTGGAGTTAAACTAAAATTCCCCTCTAGAGCTAAAATTCCTTGTTAATACTAGTTCACGATTTGTCCTGATCTGTCACGTTAATATAGTTTCTTAATTATGGCCTTACGGTACCTACAGAACCTTGGGTAGAAAACCTTAAAGGTGTTCCCAAGGGTGGAGTTTATCCGCTATCCGCGGAGTTCCCGATGGCTCGAGGTCCAACCTGTTGGGACTTCCACCGATCCTGAGAACCAAAGCTCTGAAGAGCTCGGTGTAAATGGAGCAGTGGTCAGTCATGTGCGCCTCCGCTAAATTCTCTCTTCATGGGAGTGCTGAAGATCAGCTCCATTATCTCCGGCGGTCCCGTAGAGAATCAGTGGAGCAGAGATGACCATGATCGACCACGCACAGTCCATGAAGGGTTCTTTGGAGCTCCGATTCTCCGAATCGGTGAGTCGGTTCCTTCCACCTCTCAATCATGGCAATATTTAGGAGAAGAATGTCGTGAACTTTAATAGTGATATGGATAAGGGTATGTATCATTACATAACAGGCAAAATTAAAGCTTTACATTTACTGGCAAAAATGCCCTTTAAAGCGAATTTAAAGCTGATTTGGGCGGCCAAAATATAGTCAACATGAACCAGATGCCAGCGGTGCTATTGCAGTTTCAGAGAAAGCAAACTTAGAAAAGCAGTCTGGAGACCATGCGTCTTGGATGACTAGTCCAAGAGGCTGGTTCTCCACGACTTCTCCCCACCCCGATCCAGTAGACTGACAGGTCTCTCCCTATATACACACATAGGACTGGCCAGCTTTTCAAAGTATGTTTTCTCTGAAACGCCCCTGAGTATATTGTTGACTTTGAAATGGTCATGGCTTTGGGCAATTCATTTTTAGGCCCCTTATCCCTTGTAGATCACAAGATGTTCCTCTGTTAGAACCACTAGAAATTAGCTGGAATCTGCAGGTAGACAAGACAGTAATTATTTTGTTTCCCTACAGCACCTCCACAGGGGAAATGAAGTATTACACTGTACTATTGCATTTAACAGGCTGTCCGTGTAATGGGAAAATGCATTGGGCCTCCAGCATTAAAGATGCTCTTTGTAGCCATTTTCCAGAAATAAACGGGTTTTGTTAAAAGGGTCGAAATTAAATTTAAATTATTTAGTAGAGAATAAAAAAGAAATTCTACACCAGACTAGTTCAGAAAATGGAAGTTCTGACTGGTCGATGTCAATATGTTATTTTGCCATTTTTGGGCCCAATTTTTAGACTTTAGATTGTAATCTTAAAGGGGTTGTCCAGTGAAAACAAGTTATGACGTATCCACAGGATAGGTGACGACTTACCAATTTGGGATCCGCACCGAATGAAGCACTTTCAAGACCGGATCAGCAGCAGTGCGCATGCTTGACCAATGCTCCATTCATTCTCTATGGGATGCTGGAAAAAGCCAGGTGCAGCACTCGGTAGCCCAAGGAGAATGAATGGAGCCTGGTGGCAATTGCAAGAATTCCCGACAATGATCGACTTCTTGCAGTAGTTGCACAACTTTTTCTCTCATGGGGAAACAAGGTTATACAATGGTTGTGATAATCTATTAAAGGGAATTAGTCAGTAGGGCTTTGCTATGTTATCTGAGAGCATTGTGATGTAGAGGAAGAGACCTTGATTCCAGTGATGTATCACTTACTGGGCTGCTTTGTGCTTTGTTTATTGTAGATGTAGTAGCGGTCAGCATGCTTAGCTGTGTATAATCCCGCCCACATCCCTCATTGGCAGCCTCCTGTGTACAATGTCACCAAGCTGCCAATCAGTGATGGGGGTGTGGTTACACAGATTAGCTGGACTCTCTTGCACAGGACACCTAGTCCTCTATTGATAATCTTTTTCTGATAAAACACTGATTGTATTGAAACTACAGCTAGCTGCTGAGCAAGTGACACATCCCTGGAATCAGGGTCTCTGACCCTACACCTTGCTGCTCTCAGATTACACATAAAACCTGCTGACGGATTTACTTTAATTAGACCAATGTCAGCACAGTGCTCCAATCCTTAGAATGTAATCTTAAAGATATTAAAGTGTAAATTTGAGCAATGAGTACATGATAATAAAAGCAAAGTGTCTGCAAAAGTTAAAACAGTGGAGTTTCCCTTTAAGACCCATTGATCCCACTGATGTCACCGGTTCCTATATACATGGAGGTGTGATTATGCTCACAACAAGGTGAAGCTCATAAGCTCCCGATATGTTACTGTGTCCGTGTCTCAGTTGTGAGTGGAGTGTGTGTCTGCTTGAAGTGATGACGGGGTAACATATACAGCTTTTTGGGGTTGTTTTGTATTTGGGTTATCCGTGAGTCTGTACTCACTCTATGCAAAAATTTTGTAAGCATTTGCAATAATGCTCCGTATAATAATAAGATCTTTTAACTTTATTACACTTTCTGTACAAGAATAAAAAGTGATTTGTATTTAAATGATTTCAATTGCAATCTTGTAAGACCTCTTAATAAAATAACGATTGATACGAATGTGCTTCTTTTTATCACCTGTATTGGCGACAAGATATTGATGAATAGAATTATGGCACATTATGTCAGGGATATATCTTTATCTTACGAAGGTCAATTTCCCTATTATTTATATGTGCATAAAGAACCCACAGCAAAGAATAGGACTGCCTGACACCATCATACTCCTACCTACAGTCATGGCCCTTGAAATTGTTCTAAAAATAAGGTATTTTTCCCAGAAAATGTATTCCAATTGCACATGTTTTGTTATACACATGTTTATTTCCTTTGTGTGTATTGAAACAACACAAAAAAAACAGAGAAAAAAACAACTGGATATTTCACACAAAACTCCAAAAATGGGCCGGACAAAATTGTGGGTAAACAACTTTATTTGAAGCATGTGATGCTCGTTCAAACTCACTTGTGGCAAGTAACAGGTGTGGGCAATATGAAAATCACACCTGAAACCAAATAAAAATGGGAGTTGACTCGATCTTTGCATTGTGTGTGCCACACTAGGCATGGAGAATAGAAAGAGGAAAAGAGAACTGTCTGAGAATTTGAGAACCAAAATTGTTGAAAAATATCAACACTCTCAAGGTTACAAACCCATTTCCAGAGATATTGATGTTCCTTTGTCCATGGTGTGTAACATAATCAAGATGTTTACAACCCATGGCACTTTAGCTAGTCTCCCTGGATGTGGACGGAAGAGAAAAACTGATGAAAGGTTGCAACACAGGATAGTCCGGATGGTGGATAAGCCGCCCCAATCAAGTTCCAAAGAAATTCAAGCTGTTCTGCAGGATCAGGGTGCGTCAGTGTCAGTGCGAACTATCCGTCAACATTTGAATGAAATTAAACAGTATGGCAAGAGACCCAGGAGTACCCCACTACTGACACAGGGAAATAAAAAAGCTGGACTGCAGTTTTCCCAAATGTATGTGAGAAAGCCAAAATCCTTCTGGGAAAGCATCTTGTGGACAGATGAAACCAAGATAGAGCTTTTTGGTAAAGCACATCACTCTACTGTTTACCGAAAATGGAATGAGGCCTCCAAAGAAAAGAACACAGTACCTATAGTTAAATATGGTGGAGGTGTACAGATGTTTTGGGGTTGATTGCTGTCTCTGGCACTGGGTACCTTGGCTGTGCACAAGACATCATGAAATCTGAAGATTACCAAAGGAGTTTGGGTTGCAATGTAGTGCCCAGTGTCAGAAAACTGGGTTTGCATCCTAGGTCATGGGTCTTGTAGCAGGACAATGACCCCAAACATAGTTCAAGAAGCCCCCAAAAATCGATAGAAACAAAGCACTGGAGAGTTCTGAAGTGGCCAACAATGAGTCCAGGTGTAAATCCCATGGAACACCTGTGGAGAGATCTTAAAATTGCTGTTGGGAGAAGGCGCCTACAAATATGAGAGACCTGGAGCAGTGTGCAAAAGAAGAGTGCTCCAAAATTCCAGTTGAATTTGTTGATGGCTATAGGAATTAATTGTAGATATTTATTCCAAAGAGTGAGCAACCAGATATTAAGTTGAGGATGACAACATTTTTGTCCGGCCCATTTTTTTGGAGTTTTGTGTGAAATTATGTTCAATTTGCCTTTCTTTCTTTTTTTGTGTTGTTCCAATACACACAAAGGAAATAAACACGTGTATAATAAAACATGTGTACCAACTTGTTCACTTGACCAGGGTCCTAACTATTCACAACTGGAAGACCGGGTGTCACCTTCCGTTTAACATGACCCTAGTACATTTTCCACCTCAGGATTTTCCTAATTGCCCTTGTGAAGACCATCTCCCAATTTCTCACCACTCAATAAATTAAGGACACAACAAACCAGAAATTGTCCTCCCTCTCCCTACAGGTTTCCGGGCTGTCACACTGACAGCTGTTATGGTACGTACATCCTTGGGGACTGACACATTCTGAAGAAAATGCAATTACTAAGCCTAACCCTAAATCAATCTTAAGCCCTAACCCTAAACCTAGTTAGGGTTAGAAAAAGTGCAAATAAAGTGCCGATCAATAGACATAGGGTATAGCATGGGGCATGGACAGGAGGTGAAATTTTGCATCCCTCTATAGACTTTAGTGCCCACTCCCATCCCGCACGGTACGCTGATGGCTCAAAATTGCTCTTGCTTGTCTTCCATACCTCTGCGTCTGAACATGTGCTACACAGAGAGAAGAGCAGGAATCCCTCATATCTGTGTGTGCTGTGTACAGGAGACATCCTATTAGGTAGTCAGCACCCACCAGCTCGGAGGGAACTGAAAATTAGAAATAGGCAGCAGAGGGAAAAACTGGTGAAAAATTCAGGATACAAGTTATATAATTGTCAAAAATTGAGATATTTCTCATGCTCACACACGGGACAAGACTCTTTCACTACTTCAATTACTAACACGGCCATTATGTAAATTCTGAATATTCTGAACTACCTAATATACTGGAAGTATAAATATGAATCGCCGATGCACGGTGTGAACTTGATTTTTCTCTGTTTGGACGTAAAGGATTTTTCGGGAAGACGAGGCAGAGAAATTTATGATTCCGTAAGACATTTACAACAATCACATTGTGTTCCCTGTAAGTCTCTCTGAGAGACATGTAAGAGCCTCCTTGGGGATATAATCGAACCTCGTGCTATGCCGGCAGAAGATGTATTCCTTGAGTTGTGAGCTCCCTACCAGGCCCTCCAGAAAACTTGTCACGGGAAGCGTCTCGGCAGCTGTTGGTGCAGGTGTTAAATGCTTCATCTGCTGCTATCTCCTCGGGGTTCCTGCTGCCTCATTCACTCCAAAATCGTGTCCAAAATACATATGTCTAATCTACCCCAATGTACCTGAGATAATGGGGAAACGTAGGATGACACGGTTATCCCTCTAAGGTCATGAAAGAAGCAAAAATTGTATTCCTGAAATTCCTGCAATGAGGGACGGTGATATGGGAAAAGGTAACAAGAATTTTCCAAATTTAGAGAGAGGGTAATGTACTAGCAAGACAAGGTGAAAGACAAATTTCCATCCTTCTAAGCTTTCTCGTCTTTCTTCTGCCTGCATTGTAAATCTGGTAAGGATTCATCCACCAATATTCCCTAATGGTCACTGAAATCCAACCAAAGACAACCCCATGGAGCTGATTTTGGGACCAACCACTTGCCACTAAAGTCTCGGAATTGAGCCCAAAGAATCTGTCTGACACGCCCCAGAGGATCCTGTGAGCCACACCCCCTTTGTAAAACAAAACCCAAAAATACACAATAAAAAAGGTCCATATCTCTGAAAGCGTGAGTCAGATTTGAAAAAAAAGCAAAAAGAGGAATACTCAGGGGAGCAGTGGGAATTAAATATGAGGAGAAACTGGTCAATTTTTAGGTTCGCTTTAAATAGCAGTACCTTTCAATGTAAATCATACCAACATACAATGACCAAAAACCATCAAGATAAATTAAATAATCTAACAACTCTGCTAGATTACAATTTGTGATGGTCATATAACTTGGCAGAGCTGATTTTAGACAAAGTGGGGGCCCTAGGCAGCTGCCTAGTGTGCCTTGCCCTAAAGCTGACCTTGAAACTTGGCCAATGTGCCCTGTGCATAGTCACGGTCCTGAATTTGCCAAGACAGTCCTCATTTTTTTACATTGATTGAGTCCAAAAAAGAGACGGGATTTACCCAATCCATACCTAAAAATTGGTGCTTTTGGATTGAGGTGCTTCTAGGTGGGACCAGAAATGGTGGGACTAGAGCGTTTCTTTATGGCCAACACTAATGTTGGTTTCTATGAAAACGGCTCCTATTTTCTTTATAGGTTCATTTTGTTGCACAGCTTCTGAATCCACACCTTTGCAGAGGAAACTTCACAGAGCAAGTTGCATGGGATAACAAGCGTTTACTTCTCTGAACATGAGGTGAAGGAATAATGCACAGACATTACAGCATTGCATCAGCTAACAGGAACAAAACGAAAGTGAAACTAACTAGAGAAGAGACTAATTCTTATACAATATATTAAAGAAGGAAACGTTACACAACATCGCCATATACTGTCAGGTCAGCATAAAGTCCTCCTGTTACACATATATAATAAGTTCTGATCTGTTGCATATGACAACACATTTAAGTTAAAAATCGTTATGTTGAGTCAATTAATATCAACCAGCAGAACCCAAGGTCAATATGGACCTGAGCATCCTGTGCTACCAGATCTTGATGGAAAAACCTTTATAATATTTTATTCTGTTATTCTAAGATTTCGGAGCTGCAAAGAATCTCGTTTACTATAACCTGTCACGTTATATGGGCACATTGATTTTTCATTCTCCCGGTAACATCTGTTCTGAGAGAACAATATTCACTCCCTGGATAAAGAGGCCGGTGTAAAGCCTGCAATATTTGTGATGTGATACTACAAGGCCATTATTCTGCTCCTAGTAATTCTCATGTCTCCGGAGTTCCTCGCCCTACTTATTGCTGAAGGATTTTGAAGAATGCATCAACAAAAGCAACCTGTCCTAGTCAATTACAACTTCAATGTTGTCATAAACGCATCAACGGAGCAGCCGGAAGCTTTGATCTTGGAAAATCTGAGATATCGAACAATAAGCGAGATTCTATGACCGTCTAATATTGGTTTTAAAGAGACAGAACAAACAATTTAACTCAATGGGGCCATTGTTTCAGAGGCAACGTAAGACAGAAGACCACATTTCATTTCTCCAATAAAGTTGAGACAATGGAAGATGAATAATGATTTGCTGCCATGGGCCACAAGAGACAAGGCAATTTGTGTTGGGCGCACACAGGAAAAATGTGTTTCTACATCCGTTCTTAATTACTGTATCTCCAGAAATCCCCAAAACAATGGCTGGAGCATGAGTGGACACTGTGCCATTCTAGTGGAGCTTTTCATTCTCCGGATCGGTGAAGGTCCCAGTGGTTGGAGCCATTTCTAAGCCTATACCATAGAAACTTTTTATACAGGAGACAAGTTCAAGTTGACTTTTTGGACTGTCCATGTAAAATGTGTGACAGCCACAGATTCCCCATAAATGCCCCAGATGCCCCCAGATTACCTGACACTAAGACTACCAACAAATTACTCCAAACTTGCTAAGTGTGCCAGAATGTCTAAGTGAGACCTCCTGAACACCAGACGAGATATCTCAAAAGTCAACGCTTCCGGAAGTTTTCTTGTGTGTAATGCCAGATCGCATTATCAGACGGAGACCTATCATGAAGGTTCATGGGATTTTTGGCGGTCTGGTTTTTAGTTGGAGATGTGCCATAGCTATATAGTGGCTCAGATACCTCCAGAGTCCTATTTTTCAAAGAGTCCTAACCCAAGTACATTGTACTGTCTGACATAGACCTAATGAGCTAAAACTTGGCACATCACAAAGAGTTTCGGTCAATGGCCGAGTTCCGTAAGAGAACCTTTTCAATCTCAGTGCCAAAATAATTTCCATTACAAGAGTTTTTTTTATCAATAAACCATTAATATATTATTATAGGGGTGTGACCTCTAGAATCACACCAATATTCAGAAAAGAAGAACAACAGATTTAGGTGCCGCACCCACCTCTTAGTTCTTCCAGTAAAGTCCTCCATACACTTTAGATAGCTGTTGGCCAAATGAGGGTTCACATGGAAGCTATCTTGACCAGAACTCCCATACACAGGTGTGCTTGCCCGGCCAAGCTCTCCTGGGTTCTCTATTAGAAAGCCACTGCCAGATATTTCTGGTGGCGGCTTTTCTGAGGCACAAGTCAAGTATTGGCAGTCCAAAATTGGACATGCCGGGTCTTTACCTGCCCTGGCAATCATCTATTGGAGGCCAACATAAACATTAGATCGTCAGCCGAATCTTTCTATATCAGTGTTTGTCTGAAGTGTATGGGGGTCTTAAGTCCTGCTTACCATGAGGATCTAGCAAGTAAAACATTTACTGACAGTACATCAAATGGAACCTGACATCTTCCCGATCCCCGGGAAGCATGTATTAGACACTGAATGTATAATTTCAGCCATGTATGTTTGACTCTGAAACACAGGGGCGTTTCCGAGAAAAACATACTTTAAATGCAGGATACTAGTCATAAAGGCGGGTTCCAGGAAACTTGTCTCCACCCACTGCCCTTGAGTGACAGGTCTCTCCCTGTGTGCATGTATAGGGGGAGATCTATCAGTCATTGGCAGTGGGGAAAATCCTCCAGGGACTTGCCTCTCTTACTAGTCTCGGTCCCTGGTGGCTTTTAAAGTCTGTTTTCTCTGCAACGCATACCTGGCTGTAATCACACGACTAGCGCCTGGATACATGCCGCCCATGGTTTATATATCAGCTGTCAGGTTCCCTTTAATGGCCTATCCTAAGGATATTATTGGGGCTCAGGTCATGCAGACAGCAAAAGAATTGTGTTTTGTGGCTCAAATGATAGAAAATGATACATTTTGGGCAAATTTTTTCAATTTGTCACCCATACAGAAAACACATTTCCTTTTACAAATTGTATCACTTTAATTTAGCTTAATAATGGAAAATAAAATAAATAAAAAAACTTGTGTGATTATTTCCATAATATTTCTTGGATGTGACAGAATCCATGTATCACGGTAATGAAGTCTTCCCATCCTTCCCAGATGGTTAATAGCGCTTTAAAGCCATTATACTAAACTTACGTCTAGAGATATTGCAAAACAAATCCTATCTTAATCTTTGATCTTGAAGTGATCGATAGAACTCCTAAGATCTAGGGTGGATTAATGGCATTAAATTAAAATAAGCGACCATTTATAGCCCGCGATGGCGGATCATTAGGCCGCATGGGAGAAAATGCAAATATACAATATGGCTCCAGAGACCGGTTCAAAAAGTTTTGGTTCATTTCAAGCTCATTAATTTAATCGAGATTAGAAATATTGATTTTCTGCATGAGACAACGCTTCATTGTCTTCTCCAGAGAAAAACAATTATCATTTGAGGGTGGTCCGCCAGAAAATGGAATCTTTGGTGGTTCACAGAACACATTTAATGATTCCTAACAAATCAGTTGGTGACTTGTTTTAGAACCGTAGAACATTAGTTGAGGTCAACCCTGTTTTATTGAAGACATTATATAGTAGCTATTTAATTTACAGATATAGAAATGAATAGATATCCAACCAATCAATCAGAAATAAACTTTAAAGAGTATCCGTTGCTTTAATTCTCATTTCATAAATCAATAGTACACATAAAAATAAGTAACGTAATAGTTCTTATCAGAGAAATCTATTTTGTTCTACTCTTGTGCTAATTATTTATTCTCAATCACCGGTAAAATCTATATGCTGTCTTGACAGATTATCCCATTACTGAGATAGGAGATGCCAGTTAGTGCTTATAATATTCTATGGGGAG
>VIAB01000042.1:644146-656576 GCA_009801035.1 Oophaga pumilio
CCTCTAACCTTGTGCCAAAAACATCAGCCATTGGTTTTTCTAAGCAGATGTCTAGCACTCTGAAAATGAAAATGGTAATTAAGAAATGGCAATTACCAGGAACAATGAGGGTCAAGATACGGTCTGGAAAACCAAGCAAAATGTCAGGAGAGCTGCTCGTAGGTTTGCTAGAGAGGCAAATTAGAGCCCTTGCTTGACTGCAAAAGACCTTCAGAAAGATTTAGCAGACTCTGGAGTTGTGGTACATTGTTCTACAGTTCAGAGACACCTGCTCAAATATGGCCTTCGTGGAGGAGTCATCAGAAGAAAACCTCTCCTGCATCTTCACCATAAAATTCAGCATCAGAAGTATTCGAAAGAGCATCTAAACAAGCCAGATGCATTTTGGAAACAAGTCCTGTGGACCGATGAGGTTAAAATAGAACTCATAGACCACAATGATCAAACGTATGCGTGGAGAAAAGGGCACAGAACTTCAGATAAAGAACATCTCGTCAACCATTAAGCATGGGGGTGAGCCAATCATGCTTTGGGGTTGTGTAGCAGCCAATGGCAAGGGGAACATTTCACGGTTATAGGGGAGAATGGATTCAATTACATTTCAACACATTCTTGATACAAATATAACACAATCTGTAAAAAAGCTGAAGTTGAAAAGAAGATGGCTTCTACAAATGGATAATGATCTTAAACACACATCAAAATCCACAGTATACTTCCTCAAAAGGCGCAAACTGAAGGTTTTACAATGGCCCTCACAGTCCCATGATCTGAACATCATTGAAAATCTGTAACAAGAGATCGAAATACCAGTGAATGCAAGACGATCCAGGAATCTCACAGACCTGGAAGAATTTTCCATGGAAGAATGGCCAAAAATCTCTCAAACAAGAATTGAAAGACTCTTGGCTGGCTACAAAAAGCATTAACAAGCTGTGAGACTTTCAAAAGGGGGCGCTACTAGGTAATAACCATGTAGGGTGCCAAAAATTTTGCATTGGCCGATTTTCCTTTTTATAATTTTTAAAATGTAAGAGATGAAAATATATTTATTGTTTTGCCTAAAATACAAAGGAAATGTGTCATCTTTAGGTCTTTTAGAGATCAATTCATCTTCAACTTGCTTATCTGTCCACAATAACAGTAATTCTGACCAGGGGTGCCCAAACTTTTACATGCTACTGTATATATATATATTTATAGTGAATTATACTCTGTATATACTTGTCAGATGAACTGTTTGATATTTCGGCATTGCTTCATGTATCTCACATTTCATGGAGGCAGAATCAAAGCTAGCACACGTTGAAGTGAAGCAAACCCAAAAGAATGCTGTTTTATCCCAATATCGGAACTTTACGTATCAGTGTGTCATAGGCATTAGGTGGTCAGCCCACAGGTCAGTGTGTGAGGGTGACCAGAGGGAAATGCCACCATGCCCAAGTGGACACCAAAGAAAGCATGGCTGTAATACTTGCCGACTGCCCTCCCGGGGCCGCAATCAGGCGAATGTAGAAGGGACTCCATCGAAGATCTGATCACCAACCCCAACGCTGAAAGATAGGTCAACGGTAAGGGATCAGTGGGGGGTCCTACACCCCTGGCACCCATACTCATCAGCTGCTCTTAAGGTCCAACAAGAAAATAAGAGCTGATTTCCAGCTTCGGCAGCTGAACATTGAACAGATCTTTGCTTTTTCGGCTTCATTCTACATCCAGCCGCCATCAGAGCCGAAAACAGCCGATCAGGGAAGCAATGCCAATGATCTGGTGTTGATAACCTAAACTGAAAAAGTAAAAGAGACTCAAAACAAAAACTATACACTAAAATAACCCCCATATTCATTCCCATGACCGTTCCATAAACTATCATTAAAGCAAAAAATATAAAACATGGCAGAATGTTTTTTTTTTTCGTTCTCCTGACTGATTTTTGATAAATCTCCCAAAAACGGTGTGTATGTATGACAAGATGATGTACCGTATGTTCTTTTGAGCAGGCGTTCTGGTTTGGGAGGTCTTCAGCGAAGGGAAGACCCCATTTGAACACCTTAGTAATGCAGATGCTGTGGAAGAAATATCAAATGGCCTGAGGCTCTTTAAACCCAAGATGGCATCAGAGAAGTTCTACCAGTTCATGAACAGCTGCTGGCAGGAGGTAAGTAGATATTCACACTGGGGAAGTATTTTAACATCACTACTTGTGCACAGGGGCAAGTTTCGGGCCATATGTTGGCCAAAAAAATTGATCCACTACTAAACCTCAGAAAGGCGCCAAGAGATCTTGATATAAAGCCACATGATTCTCTTTTTGGACTCAACACAGAAAACCCCATACTAAAAAAGCCTGGCCACTGCTTATCTGAACATGGCTGCGGTACAGACGTATATACACAAACACTATGTAACTGCACTCTGCATAAAGTAGTGCAGAAATTAGCTGTTCTTGTTTCCCGCTACTGAAAAATCAGCGTTGTGAAACCCCAAATGCTGCTCTGTTGCTGCTTGCTGCATACAGCAAATGATTATCTTCTGCCATATGCATCAAAAGAGCAGCGTTTGCTGGATACAGAGCGGAACAATACTATCCAGAGGCTAGCTGAAAGAGACTGTGCTGCGTATGATTGACCTGGAGTACTGAAACTACAGCAGACCCTGAAAAGGTATCTTTTAGGTGGTGATGTATGCAAAATTGGGGCAGATTTAAAATTGAGTTACATTGGTATAAATTAATGAATGTCTGTGTACATTATTAGAAAACCACGTTATGATTTTGGAAACAACTCTTAAGGAAGAGGGCCATACACAATATTGTTTTTTGCATAGTTTGTCCCAGAAGAGATCATAAAAGTTCTCTGAGGAACATATGTTTTTCTTTTTATTCATTGTTTTGCACTGCAAATGGGGGATCAATAGCAGGTCCAGTTACAGGAGACAAGAGCCACCTGATGTGCCACACGGTACTGAAAGAACTGATCTGGGTCTGCTATGCAGGGCAGACACTCAGCAATCATGTGATCCCTAGGTCTTACAGAAAAATCAGCAGGGCAATGCATAGCGCTCACTGAGTCGGAAAAATAGAAGACAAAAGCGGTAATAAACCGCTTCAGTCTTCTCCGCAGGTTTCGCGGCTGGGAGTGACAGGAGACACCTGACTTGCTCATGCTAGATTAATCCTGTCCTGTAAATTTATGGTTCTAGGTCATTATCAGGTTAAAGTCCTATTCATTCAGGCCTTGAGCTATGGTGCAAGCTGTGGCCTGTCCACAACCATCACATGTACATTTTACGTAGGGGTTGTCCAGAAAACCCATTTTCTGGGGGTCCTCATCTCTTGGCCACATGGAAAGAGTGGCTATATTACAGCCTCTGTCCTGTGCTATATTACAGAGGCAACCCATTGATTTATATAGTGTGGTGTAATACTTCATTTCTCCTCTGGAGGAGCTGTAGGGAAACAGAACACTTAATTTCTGGTTTAACCACAGACTGCAGATGAACAAATATCTACTGTGCTTTGACAGTCATAGACATATGATGGGTGTCAGCTGAAAAGTCAATAATCTGACAACTATTAGCCACAATTCTGCCAAAAACGTCTTCTTAATATGGAGATCAGCCGCCGGCAGACATCTTGGGCACCGCTGATCTCTGAAGGAGACATTAGGAATATATGATGCAGGGAATACCATCACTAGCTGTATGATGCTTCTAGAAACATCTATTTATTTGCAACTTTCTCCATTTTTTTTCCTTTATTTTTTGATAGAACCCGGAACATCGCCCATCATTCTGCCGTCTGATGAAAGAGATCACGGATATTGCAGAGATTGAAATGTGACCAGCATGAACATATCCCGATATCTTGGTTGATCATATCTAAAAAAATTTTCTGTGTATTTCAGTTACTGCACCATATAGCGGTACATATACTGTGCACCATGTGGTATAAGGACATATTATGGTTATTATAGCCTAATAATAGGATGCACTGAAGACTTGCTGTGTACAGGCAATGGATAGACAGGAAAGTTTGTTCGCTGCTGTCAGGTTTTCCAAGAAAAAATGGCTGTCGGTAGCAAATCGTCCAGTCATCATGCCCATCTTAACCGAAACATCCGACCAATGCCAGCGAATAGCATGTGATCCTCTCGTCATGCACACAGATCGCAGTGCCATCTGCTGGTCAGAAGTGGTACTGCAAGAATTGCGGTTCTTCATCTCGATTCTTTGTATATGTAGTACAGTATTTATATTCCATATTTTGAAGCATTTCATGTAACCACAATTTTTTTTTTGTTGGCAACTCCCATATAAATAGACTACAGTATTATATATAGTCCATGTTTTATATTTTGTGTTAGGGTCCTGAATCCTCAATTTTACACCTCTTGCTTTGCATATTGGATACATGGATCGCTATGATTTCAATGTAAATGTTTGTAAGCATGGCCGTATTTAGGGATTGGAGGCGGCTATGGGACTATATTGTAGCTCTGCAGACCATACGTAATCCACGAGAACTATAAAAAGAAATTGTAGTATAGTCCAATTTTATACTGCTTCTTTATCCACTTAAGAGCCACTTCTTCCCTTAGCTTTTCCCTCTCGAACTCATCATTCCCGCAAACTCACTGAGGGATCAGATTTCCAGCTGCGTATTGAGGTCTATGGATGATGCACAGGCACAAGGAGAGAAAGAGAGATCCCTTAGAAGCTTTTTTTGTAAGTGTTTATCTCACCCGAGCGCTGGATTCACAGCTACACTGCTCAGTACTACTGTATAACGACCTCCATGTCGCTGTTGCTGCTGTGCTAACACTAATAGCACTTGTGCGTGAAAAACTGAGGTCTTAATGAGCACTTATAGACATTAACGTAAGCATCTGGCCATATAGAAAAAAAAAATGCTGAAACTTGTTAAAAAAAAAATCAAAAAGTTCAAAAAGAAAAACACCTTAGGTAAAACCAACAAAGATGTCTATCATACGGCGGCACATGGAGTAACTATGGACCAACAGTGATGTGCGAACGTGCTCGGATAAGGTGCTCGAATAATATGTTCGAGTCCCTGCAGCTGTTCGACAGCTGCAACACATGCAGGGATTGCAGAACAAACAGCCAAGCATGCTCAGATAACACCTAATCCGAGCCCGTTCGCCCATCACTATGGACCAATGATATGGAGTAGTGGAGCTATGGACTGTGCTGCTATACAAGGGCTGTGTAGTAATCATCACTGCGTATGCTGTGACCTGAGAACAGTGAGCAATGGATGGAGAGGTACAACACGCTACGGCCATTCTGCCACCCAGCTTTCCTCCAAACAGAAATTTCCCCCCGTACAGAATTTTCTGATTTTTTTCTTTATTGTTTGCTTTTTTTCCCTAAAAACTTAGATAACTTTCTAAATTATTATTTTTTTTTTTACAATTTTGCTGCTGCACAATGTCTGTAAGTCTTTTATCTAGCTGAGTGCTCTGCAAAAATGTTACAAATTCATCAGAGCTCCTGCCACTGATTCCGACAGTTCTCTCAGCTTTCTTCCCATCACTTAGTGTTCGATATAGCAGTAGAAAGTGGATTGAGAAGAAAGCATATAGAGTCTCAGAGAGGGCAGAGAACACAATCTGTAAATAAAGAGGAAAGTACATGAAAAAGGAAATAAGTGCAGGGCAGAAACTGTGCTGTTATATGTACTAATAATAACAATAGTGCGTTGGATATACACGGAGCTCACATCCAGCCTAAATTACTGGGAGAGCCATTCCCACAAGAGAAATATCTAACTTGGAACAGGCTGCATACTGCACATCAGGGAGCCTGAAATTTAATGAAGGAATGAAGCTTGCAGACCAAAACTTTGTGCAAATCTATTAACTTAGGCTAAGTTCACACTGGGCTTTTTGCTACATTTTTTTCTGCTGCATAACCTGATTTCTTGACAGGAAAGAAGCTGTGGCAAAACAGCATGTTTTGGTGCATTTTTGGTGCGTTTTCTTTTCATTCTATACAGCACAGAACACACTGCCCCCCGATGAAGCAAAAACGAAACGTGCGTCGGGGCTTCTGTGCAACATACATTCCTACAAATACAGTTATCTCTGGCTGCGCATCAGGGTGTGTTATGGTGTTACTATAGTTGGGTATCCTGTTGGTCCTTTTATCTCTCCCCCTATCCATTTCTGCTATCTGGTCACTTTTATACTATGGTTGTTCCATAGCCTAATTAAGATACGCCTGTATTGTTGCACCATGGTTGCATACTTGCCCGCCTGTTTAGTAATTTATATGAATATGCACTGTTTATGCGACTTTCAATAAAAGTTTTTTTGTATGTTTTGTAAGGCTGAGGCTGAATTTGTGGCTATACCCATACACATTTACCTCTCTTTCTAGAGATTTAAGCTCCCAAATGTTCTTCATTGCTACAAATGTTTATAGCGTTGGAAGGGGGTAATACCCATGGAGCATCCCAGGCTATTAATATCACCTCACAGCTGTATACTTAGCCTTTACTGGCTATTAAAATGGGGTACCCCCCAAAAAAATGATGTAGGGTCCCCCTATAATTAATAACCAGTAAAGGCTAAATAGACAGCTGTGAGCTGATACTAATAGCCTAGGAAAGGGCCAAGGATATTACCCCCTCAGGCTAAAAACATCAGCTCTCATCCGCTCCAGAAAAGGTGCATCTATAAGATGTGCCAATTCTGGCACCTTGCCTAGCTCTTCCCGCTTGCCCTGATGCTGTGGCAAGTGGGGTAATAGTTGGGGGGTTGATGTCACCTTTGTATTGTCAGGTGACATCAAGCCCTTAGGTTAGTAATGGAGAAGCATCTATAAGACACCCCAATTACTAACCCCATAGTCATATTGTATAAAAACACACACACCCAAAATAAAGTCTTTTAATTGAAAGAATGACACAGGCTCCTTTAATAAATCTTAATTGTACCATACTTAATGCATCGCCCATTCCAGTGAAGCCATTGTCCCCTGCAAGAGAATTAAAATAAAAACAACAATATCCCTCACCTGTCCGTTGTTCTGTCCCTCACCGTAATCTATGTCTGGGGGATAAACAGTTTTCAACCTGGACGGTGCCAAGATGTGACTGTCCAGGCTTAGAACCACTGGTGAATGAGCTGCTGTGAGTGCAGCCTCAGTGAATAGCGGTGAGGTTACTGCCGGTCACTGAGGCTGCGTTCCCAGGCGGCAAATGAACTGCGGTGACCTTGGTGAGATCCCCGCTAGCACTGAGAGAAAGTCTCATGGTGCAGAGGTGAATTCAGCTGAAAATTAGCATAAAAACACAGCAAAAATACCCAGTGTCAACATAGCCTGAATATATTGCAATCATCATATTATATAACACTGTGTACTTACAATTGCTTTCTACCCAGCTAATTCTTCTCTATATCTATATATTTATATACTATTATATATCTATTATCTATCTATTTTCTATCTATCTATGATCTATCTATCTATCTATTAGCATACGGATGACAATGAAATACAAAATACCGCTACATATTCCTACTTCAAGGATACTCTCAAACAATGATAGAGATTACATAAGAACCATAGAGAGTTTTGATATCCTAATACTAGTATGGATATGCCACAAGGAGTATTCAATTCTATATTGTCAAAAGACAGATTCTGTAAATTTACAAATTGTCTTTGTTGAAAAATATAACACACGTGCATACTAGAAAATTGAATCCAATACTAGAAGTCAATTCATCATAAAAGAGCAGGCGGGCAGCAATATAACCATAAGAGCAATGGAGGGCATACAGTAGGTATGGACAGATGGGGAAACACCAGGCATGCAAAAGCAACATTCAAAAATAAAGTGCATAGTGCATGATAAATAAAAATACTTGTATCTCATTGCAAGTCTTTTGGCATCACCACCAGTCTCAGGGAGAAAAAGGGGAGCATAAGATAATCATTTTGTACTGCTGGGAAAATTGTATTAACGAACCATATGATGTCCATGATGTAGTAACCCCAGTAAATGGATATCAACTTATAGGTAATTGCAAAAACATTAAAGACAGTAACACCACATTTTCTTACCCATACCAATGCCCAACCAGTGCGCAAGAGCCCCGACGCGCGTTTCGTTGTTGCTTCCTAGGGGGCACTGACTTAATACTTGAACTACATCGTAGAAAGAGGCAAAGTAAAGCTGCAAGTGAATAAGGTGGAGGCAATCCAAAATTGGCCAAAATCGGTCTCCAAGAAACAGGTTCGGGCATTTCTAGGAATGATGGTGTACTATCAGCAGGGTATCGCAATTTTCACCATGACAGCCGCACCTCTGACCAACCTTCATAAGGGCACGAAGACGTCAATGGCCAAATGATCTCTTGAAGAAGAAATGGCGCTCCAAGAGTTGACACTCCGGGCTACAGTGCTTCAACTTTCATTTGGAACACAGCCTGGTGATGTGGTTTATGAGTATTGCAATAAACCAGGCGGACTTTAAATAGAAACGGTTCCTGTGTCTACCTCCTTAAGAAGCCGAGTGAGGCAACGTGCCGCAATATATATATATATACACTGCTCAAAAAAATAAAGGGAACACTCAAATAACACATCCTAGATCTAAATGAATGAAATATTCTCATTGAATACCTTGTTCTGTACAAAGTTGAATGTGCTGTCAACATAATCACACAAGAATCATCAGTGGAAATCAAATTTTTGAACCAATGGAGGCCTGGATTTGGAGAGACCCCCAATAATGAAAGTGGAAAAAAGTCAAAATGAAAATCAAAACAAGACAAAATTAAAGTGGATGCAAGTCAAAATGATGCTCAGTATTGTGTGTGGCCTCCACGTGCCTGTATGACCTCCCTACAATGCCTGGGCATGCTCCTGATGAGGTTGTGGATGTTCTCCTGAGCACATGGAGGGCTGTGTAGCCCTCCAAAGAAATGTCACCCCACACCATTACTGACCCACTGCCAAACCGGTCATGCTGAAGGATGTTGCAGGCGCTCTCCACGGAGTCTCCAGACTCTGTCACGTCTGTCACATGTGCTGAGTGTGAACTTGCTGCATGCAACATCCTTCAGCATGACCGGTTTGGCAGTGGATCAGTAATGGTGTGGGGTGGCATTTCTTTGGAGGGCCACACAGCCCTCCATGTGCTCGCCAGAGGTAGCCTGACTGCCATTAGTTACCGAGATGAGATCCTCAGACCCCTTGTGAGACCATATGCTGGTGCGGTTGGCCCTGGGTTCCTCCTAATGCAGGACAATGCCAGACCTCATGTGGCTGGAGTGTGTCAGCAATTCCTGCAAGATGAAGGCATTGAAGCTATGGACTGGCCCGCCTGTTCCCCAGACCTGAATCCGATTGAGCACATCTGGGACAGCATGTCTTGCTCCATCCACCGTCACGTTGCACCACAGACTGTCCAGGAGTTGACGGATGCTTTAGTCCAGGTCTGGGAGGAGATCCCTCAGGAGAACATCCGCAACCTCATCAGGAGCATGCCCAGGCGTTGTAGGGAGGTCATACAGGCACGTGGAGCCCACACACAAAACTGAGCATCATTTTGACTTGTTTCCACTTTCATTTTGGGGGTCTCTCCAAATCCAGGCCTCCATTGGTTCAAAAACTTGATTTCCATTGATGATTCTTGTGTGATTATGTTGACAGAACATTCAACTTTGTACACAACAAATTATTCAATGACAATATTTCATTTATTTAGATCTAGGATGTGTTATTTGAGTGTTCCCTTTATTTTTTTGAGCAGTGTATATTGTATATATATCATAGCTATCTATTTTAATAGCTATTATATATCTATCCTCAATGTTTCTCTCTTTCCATCGCTTGAATGTTTGTGAATCCTTCAGAATTTTCCATATTTCTGCATAAATTTGACCTAAAAAACATCAGATTTTCACACAAGTCTTAAAAGTAGATAAAGAAAACCAGCTCAAACAAACGAGTAAAAACTATGACACTTTATGATTTTTTTTTATGGAGGAAAATGATCCAACATCACATGTCTGTGAGAGGCAATATGATGTGAACCTTTAGGATTAACAGATAATTTAAAGTTGAAATTACAGTCTGGTGATTTCAATCAATGGGATGACAATCAAGTGTGAGTGGGTGACCTGTTTTATTTACAGAACAAAGATCCATCGATGTCTGATGTTCGCTACACGTTTGTGAAAGTGTATCATGGCACGAACAAAGAATAGTTGTTGATGCTCATCAGGTTCGAAAAGATTACAAAATAATTTCTAAAGAGTTCTAAAGGAAATTCAAGATGCTTATTACCCTCTCCAGCAGTTGTCAACACACAAAGATCACACAAAGAGCAAATGGTCCGCAAGGTCACAAAGGAACCCAAGGCAACCTCTAAGCAACTAAAGGCCACTCTGACATTAGCTAATGTTGATGTTCAAGAGTCCACCATAATAAAGACTGGTCAACAATGGTGTGTATGGCAGGATTGCAAGGAAAAAAACACTGATCCCCAAAAGAAACACTTCTGCAGTTTGCTAAAGATCACCTGGATAGGCCAGAACACTATTGGAATAATGTTATTTTGACAGATGAGGCCAAAATCGAGCTTTTTTGTGTAAATGATTACAGCATGAAAACAATACCATCAATAAAACATGGTGGAGTACCATGGCTTGGGCATCTGCACGAGGACAGCTTGCCATCATTGGTGGAACAATGAATTTTGGATTACATCAAATTGTAAAGGAAAATATCAAAACATCTGTCCATGAGCTGAATCTCAAGAGAATATGGATCATGCAGCAATGGCCGTGTCAAAGTCTTTGACCTGGTGACAAGTCCCTTTTAATGAATTTGGTGCATCTCCCAATGATCAAGCTGCTCATGCACCATCACCATTGACTAGAGTACTTTTTTGTGGCCAGAAATTCCTGCAGCTCCTTTAATGTTGCTGTAGGCCTTTTGGCAGCCTACCAGACTAATTTCTTATCCTTTTATCAATTTGTGAGGGATTTCCAGTTCTAGGTAAAGCCACTTCTTGATGACGTCTTGACAGTTTTTTATGGTGTATTTAATGCCTTGGAATTTTTTTGTACCTGTCTCATGACTGATAACTTTCAACAATGAGACCCTTTTGCTGTGTTGTAAGCTGTTTACGGACCATGACTTTTTTTTGCGTAAACTAAGATAGTGTCAGGAAAATCCTACTAGAACAGCTAAATTTTATATGGGGTTAATCAGAATCCCTGTAAATGATGGCGGGTGTGTACTGACTACTATTTACGATGAGTGAAAATGTGATTGGCTAATTCTGAACACAACCATATTCCCAATTGTAAGAGACACATTATTTTACTTTTGTTATTTAGATTTTACTGCTCCAAAACAGATTGTGGGTGACATTACAGGTGGAAAAAGTTCAGGAATTCTTCTTCTTGATTTTTTTTTACATGATGAAATTCTGGAATTTTTAATAGGGGTGTGTAGACTTTTCATAACTACTGTATCTGTCTCTTTCATAGCTATGATCTGTCTATCTATCTGTTTCCCTTCTCCCTAAACCTCATGTATAGTACCCCCGGGAATATTGCTGGCAGCCTGTATCCCAGGAGTGGGAAACCGTTTTTTCTGACATGTGCCATTTGTACATTTACCATTATTCTCCAGCGGTATGAAATTATCAACATAAAAATTACCCAGCTATATTTGATCAAACAATTAATTAACTCCCCGTAATGCGATGTCTGGAGCTGCTTCTCTTTGGTTCGGCTGTGATGTTAGCTGGTATTGATGATGTCGGTACTTGTAACTGCTTTTCAAGGTTTGCATCTGTCTGGAGCGCAGGTGACGCTTTGCGATGAGAAGTTTTGTAATGAATTAATTGCAGCAGTAAATTGTTCTGACCACTGACCAGGTCTACTTACAGTGGAAAATTCTTCACTGATCACGTAACATTTATAGAACGCAAACAGTGGGAGGTCTGTATACATCACAAAGGAGACACAGAGACTGATGTATATACATCACAGAGGAGACACCGAGACTGCTGTTTATACATCAGATAGGAGACATCGAGACTGCTGTTTATATATCACACAGGAGACACAGAGACTACTGAGTAGATGTGTAGCCCAGCTGTGCCTGGAGTCACATTTCCCCAGGGGGTTGCACCAAAGGTAACACCCATAGAGACCTGATATGCACACAACAAACCTTCACTATTTCCTAGAGCCACCAGAGGGAGCCCTTTTGCAGTATATAAGGGTAGTGAAGACACAGCCGTTACCTCAGATTACCTCAGATGAGATCAGATCTGTGAGAGATTAGCTGGGGGTGTGAGACAGTTTAGTCACCTCAGACAGTCTAGCTGAGAACGCGCTTAGACTATTCACCTCAGAGCTGAGAGGAGTAGAGAGTTGTG